>CM042163.1:1699041-1715269 GCA_023376005.1 Doryteuthis pealeii
AGTGAAAAAAAATTTCTAAAAGAATGGCCAGGGACATTTATTGAATAGAAAATTGATAGATTGTTTTTTTTTTTTTTTTCTAAGCTTAGAAAGTTCTAAGATTTTTTTTTTTTTTTTTTTTTTTGTGGCTGTTTAAGAATATTCAATAATTTTGCGTTTTTGTTAATGGAGGAATTTTTATTTTTATTTATTTTTTTTTTTTCCTACCAATCCGATTGAAGGCCATCCATTTTTTTTTCTTCATTTTGTTTCAAGGCAAAGAAGAAGATTATACTTATAGAAAAAAAAAAAAAAATTGGTGCCTTGATTTTTGGAGACTTCCCTGAAGGTCTACATAAAAGAGAGTATACACAAATATGTACAAGGTGATGATGTCCAAATCTGTAGGGTATGAAATCATATTAACCTGTGTGTTCTGTTACTTTTGGGGTGGGGTTGCACGTGAAAAAAAAAACACCTCCCTCCACCCACATATATAAACTACTAAGCTTGACATCCTTGCATGACATTTTTTTTAAATTTATTTTTCCTTAAAAAAATTTTTGACTTGATGCATTGCATTCGTCCTCCATTTTGTAAATTTTGCATAAAAAATTTGTTTATTTTTCAAATAAAATAACAAATTTAAGTTATGCAGTTTTTTGAAAGGATGAAACTTTTTTTTTATTTTGAGATTTCGGATTTATATGGTAACTTGTTCTTCTCGTTCTTATAATGTTTTGTATTCCTGATTTTAGTCTTCAGGATCAAAAAAAACTAACAAATTCTGGTTACTTATGGAAGAATGGCTTGATGGCTTTTATTCACGCTAACCCAATTTCTGTCAGTTATCAATCCAAAATTTTCTCCAACCATCTTCAGGCAACATTTTCTGGGTAAGGTAACCAAATTTCAAATGTTATCAATATCCATGTTATGAAAGAAAAAAAAAAAAAAAGATCTTTAGGTATTTTCCAAAAATCTTGTTGATTTTTTTTTTTTTTTTTAGTTGAATATAATTTAATCATTGACTAAATCTGTCAGATTGACTGGAAGTATTTTGCATCGTTATTTAGAATGGCTAGAAATTTGTAATTTGTCTGGATTTTTTTGATGAGGCTTGATTATTTGGACTATTGTCCTCATCTTTATTATATACACAACGTTTCGGCCGATGTGCCTCCGACCAACTTCAGGTGTTTTCTTTATCAAACTCAGAAACGTCTTCAAACTCTGGAACCTTTTGTCATATTGGGAGCCTTCCAGTAATTTGAACTGGACCCTTTATTCAATCCACACGGGTAGACTGTTCTCATCTCCATTAACCATGACAAAGTACAAGTGTTAGATGTTAAGTATCTCTAGGTTGCAGGTTCATCCTGGCAAGAGCGATAACATTAGAGTGCTTAACTTGAATTTTTTTTTTCTTTCCTTTTTTTTTTTTTTTCGCTGTTTGAAACTTTTTTTAATATTGGACATGATATAAGAGTACAGCAATCATGAATTGGAGTTTTTTTTTTTTTTTTGTTTTTTTAAGTGTATTGAATAATTGAAAAAGATGATTTGTCTTAGACATAATAAATTGAAAATGGTCTCTGCAATCTTGGAAGTCTACATTCTTATCTATTACTGAAATAAGACAAAATGTCTGAAGTCTTTTCATTAGTCAAGACGAAACTTTATTTATTTTTTTTTTATATACACTTTTTTTTTTTATATACTTTTCGTACAAAAATTGCAAATACTAAGAATAATTACTAGTTAAAAAAACTCTTGACATCATTAAAAAAAATTTTTTTTTTTTAATTTTTGTTGATGCTGAGTTGTGAATTGTTTCTTTGTTTCTGTTTTGTTTGTTGTTTTGTTTTTTGTTTGTTTTGTTTTTTTTTTGTTCTTTTTCATCAATGAGTCTGAAGTTGTTGATTTTGTATGGAAGGCCAAAATTCAACAACAGTAATTGAATGGATCAAAAGAGATGGAAGAGATTTTTTTTGGTGTTTCTCTTTCTCTCTCTCTCAACATTTCTACATATGTGTGTGCACCATTGAAGGATTCCAGCTTCTTATTTGTACCTCCTGTTTTCCCTCCTAGGTTACAGGGGAGAGTGCCTGGGTGCTTCAGTGATGGGCTGTCTTGTCAGGGCTCTGCAGGCAAGTAGGTCACAACAATAGTTGTTGTTGCTGGCTCAGCCTGCCCCCAACTGTCCACACTGTTGGGCCGTTGGTGATCTTCTCTCTTCTTTCTCTCGTCTTGCACTTTGTGTTTATTTATTTATTTAATTTTTTTTTTTTTTTTTTTTTTTTTTCTTACTCACAGTTAAAAATATGGATTTTTATATTTTGATATTATTTCATAAATTAGTTTCCATAAAATGATAACTTATAAAATCCTAGTGGCTTTTTTTTTTTTTTTTTTGATGGCCATTTTATATTAAGTTGGTTGGTTTATTTGTTTGTTGTCCAAGTTCTTCAAATAAAGTTGAATATTTACTGAAATGATGAACAAAGACCTGCAGATAATACTTTTTTTCTGATATACCGTTTCTACTACAATCTGGTTATTTGTCGTGTAGATTTCTATAGGTCAGACTGGGAGGCTCTCCAGTCTAGAAGAACCTCTTAGATTCAAAATCACTAGATGGAGAAGCTAAAGCAGTCCAATGTTGTTTTTTCAACCTTTTTTTTTTTTTTTTTTTTTTCTGGCAATTTCTGAGATGCATTAATGTCAAACTGTATCAGCCCTTGCTTTTGGACAACATCGAGGAAGAGAGGAGACTGCTGCTCAACCAGGACTGCATCTACATCAGGTGCATAAGTCTCCTCCAAACTAAACTTGCTCCAATGTTAATGAATCAAAATGAATGCCCCCCCCCCCCCACTGCCCTTCAATTACATCTACAAGATGTTTTACTAAAAGATACCAGTTTCTCTGTTCTTGGGTGTGTCAAGTGACAACACTCTTTCCTTTTTCATGAAGTGGACAATTTCAATTCCAGCTGAAGTTGCTGCTGCTCCATTGTTAATAAATGTGACCAATACTTTGATTGTCCTTTGATGCTTGGGAAGGAGATGGGATTACCAACAAATTCCTTTTGCATCCCCTATGTGGCCATGAAAGATACATCCCAAGAATCAACAAGCACTTTGGCAATGCTGCCAAAATTAGAAGATTTTTGGGTTTTTTTTTTTTTTTTTTTTTTTTTCTTCTGTTTCAAAGAATTTAGCAGCAAGTGAACAACCAATTTTTGTTAAAAAATTAAATGGCCTCAGATAGTGATCAGATATATCAAAGATTTTTTTATTTATTTTTAAATTAGTTAGAATTGATTTATAGTCAGGGTTAAAAGTGTGGTAAGCCAAACCTTTTTAGACCTTATTTTTCTGATGCAGGTATCATTGGGAACAAGAAAAGTTTTAGCAAATTGACCTTTCTCGTTCCCCAATGATACCTGCATCAGAAAAATAAGGTCACACTTAACTTAGACTATTAAGATGTCTGTTCACTTTTGGATGCCTCTTAACCTTTTTTTTTTTTTTTTTTTTTTTTTTTTTTTTTAAGAACAATAGAAAATTCTAACTTTTTTGCATTCAATTATTTGACTCCCCACATCCCAAATATTTGCATGAGTAAAATTAAAACATTGTTAGATGAAAAAAATTAAAGCAATTTAATGTTCATACATTTTTTTGTTTTTTATTATTTTTCTACTCCTCTTTCTTTTGCTTCATTGCTTTGGTGAAACATTTGTCCCTCGTTCCCCCCACTCTCTCTCTTTCTCTCTCTCTCTCTCTATTTAGCTTGGCCTGTCTTTTGGGAAAATAACTTCTTTAAGTCATTTGTACCAAATAGATGACTTTATTCGGTGTTATTCACAGAGTTCAGTCTCTGCCTCCTTCCTTAAAAAACGCTAAGTGGTGATAACTGAAAAAAACGTAAATGCGATATTTTACTCCCTCCAGTCTTTTTTTTTAGTGGTTTGAAGGCGTTAAAAATAACCAATATTTTTATCGACAAGTAAATGTAAATATTTAGCCAAGAAACCCCTAAAATATTTTAAAGAGGCGGAGGGTTAAAATATTTACATTTATTTGTCGAACGACTGGAGGGAGTAAAATATCGCATTCACGTTTTTTTTTTTTTTTTCAGCGATCACCACCTAACGTTTTTTAAGGAAGGAAGCTGGGACGGAATTCTGCAACTAGCACCCTTTATTCCTCATGAAATCCATAATAAAGAATCTTTTAAATGCTCTTGAACTGACTAAAGAATATTATACAATTAAAATGGAACCGTCTGTGAAATAATCTGTCATTGTTATGGCCTATTTAAAGAATAAATAATCTTTTAGGTGAATTGGTGTTACATTTTCAGTCATGAAATTCTAACAATTTGCTGCCTTCTTAGCCAGAAGAAAATATGAGTCTTCTAAGAGTTTTGTCTCATTTGCAATTCAATATTTTGTTCTTTGCTTCAATGTGTCCAGCCATTTTTAGGCATTCACTTCAATTTTATATCAAACATTTTGTTGATTTCAGTTTTGAACATTTTTCAGCTTTTAGTTTTTCATCTTTTAAACTGCTGAGCCAAATTCCGCAACATTACAAAAGGTTTGCTGTAAAAAAAAAAAAATTAAGATTAAATTTACCAGTGATTGTGGGAGGGTTATGTAAAAAGTTGGGTACAGGCATCTTATTTTTATAAAAATGTCTACTGTGGCAATTATATTATATATATATATATATATATATATATGGAATAAATCCGACAATATAAAGAAAATTTTGAAAAAACGAGTGTTCGCGAAAATGGGGATGAATTTAATATCGATGTTTAAACATTTGGTTACATTGAACCCTTCATCATTCGTTCGAGATAAAATAGTGTTAAATAATTACTAAATACTAGGCTTCATTTAATTATTTATTTTAGTTATCATTCCCACTTTGTTCCCGTTGTTCTCTTTTAAAAATAATCAGTCCATTAATATTTTTCTTGTCTTTTGCATTTTCTTCGAGTTGCGTCACGCGTCATGACATCTTCGCATGTGTGGGATCACGACTTGCCTTTCAAAATGAAACGCTGGCATCAAATACAGTTACATAATAAAAAATTTTCATCTCCTTTCACATATAAAAGCACCCATCATTTCCTTCATCCCAGAGACATCCTGATAGGTTCAATGTAACCAAAATGTTTAAACATCGATAATTAAATTCATCCCATTTTCGGAACACTTGTTTTTTAAATTTTCTTTATATTATATAGTATATATATATATATATATCCGGTTTAGCTCAATCAGCAACATCCACCTAGTAAAACACAACATTCTAGTTTTGATACCTACCTTTTGCCAACTCGGCGTATGAGCAACAAAGCTTTGATCTGTGCTGAAAAAGTGGGGATCTGATAGTAAATGTGGCACTCCACCTCAGATGCAAAAACAATCTCCTGGTCAGCACTAATGAAAAGGTGGTAGACTCCCTCGCTGTCTGGCTGATACTAACAATAGGGTGCCGCTGCCGCCGCCAATTTTAACAACTAAAATATCAAGTTCCCAAACCACCCCACCCGACTTTCTGTTAACATTTGACACCCCCATTCCTCTCTTTCATTTCAATTCATAGATGTTTCCAGCTTCGCCTGTGGTTAAAATTGAATGTGGCCTATAAACATTTATCAAATTTCATAGTGGAAAACGACAATACCTAAGTTGAAAGGGTTTGCTGCTACACACGACCCCACCCACTCCCCTTCATAATAAACAGGTGCTAATTTAATGAGTTGATATGAAAGGCAGCCATCCCCCCTCTTCTCTACCCCCCCCCTTTTTTTCCTCATTGAATAAACATTTACAGTAGATATAATTTTTGTGATACATCAAAAAATTCAGGTAAGTTTTTTGTTTTTTTTTCAAAAAAGACTTAAATTTTAATGACACTACATAGATATGGGCTTTTTTTATTTCTCTTTTAATTCTGCTGCTACTGCTTAGCTTAAAAGTTATTTTCTCCCAATCTGGTTTACAATGGTTTCTTTTCTTTCTTTGTCTCTCTCTTCAAATGAATTTGACTGAATACAGAACTGTCTCTCTCTCCCTCTCTCTTATCCATTCTGCCCAAAAATTAGTTTCTCTTTGAATTCTAATGCTTTTTATATAAAGTCTCACAAACTTTCGTTTTTTACATTTGTTTGAGTTGTTGTAAATGGCACAGTTAACCCTCAGAAATCTTTGCAGGGTTGGGGGGGGGATAATGGTGACAAAATCTGTTTTTATTCAACAATGTAAGAACAAATGGACCAAGTTACCTTTAAGCACCCATGGGGCGACCTGGATTCAGAAGGACATGTTTCGCTTTGCACCGTCAACATCCAGTTGTTTGTTAGGGTTTGCAGTTAGTTTTATAATTTTTTTTAAAAAATCGTCTGGTAACAAACAACCGGATGTTGACGGTGCAAAACAAAACACGTCCCTCTGAATCCAGGTTGACCCTGGGGTGCTTAAAGGTAACTTGGTCTGAACAAATAAAGAATAATTTTTTGGGTTTTTTTTTTTTTTTTTTTTTTTTTTTTTTTTTTTGTTAACTTTTGCAATATGGCTGCATTAAAATCCATTCTCATCCCCACCAGACAGAAAAAATCTTTAATTTCATCCACTTATTCTATAAGATCTTCAATTCTTTATTTGATTGTCTATTTTTCTGTTTTTCATTTGTTCTCTTCACAGAATTTTTGTAGTTTTTACTTTAGGTATGTGCTTCTAAAATCATAGAGAAAATTAAATAGAACAATTCTGATTCATGATAATTGTCAAATGGAATTATAAGTGTAATATACTGGACAAACATCTTGTAGCGAAAAAAGACATTTACCTCGTGGAACAAAGCGGGCAAGGATTTGTCCCCTATGTAGGTCCATGACTTAGGTGAGATATTGTCAATATGCCTCCTCCCCCTCCTCCCCCCCCAAAAAAAAAAACGAGTGCATATTGCTTTCCTTTGCTGCAGTGAAAAAAAAATCCTGTTATACCGGATGTGAATATAAAGAGGTTTGTGAGAGGAGATTAGTTGTTCATACTTATTGATCTGACCAACCAATCAGAAACGAGGCACTGCAATATAAACACAGTGTCGCTTGAGACAGCAATTGCAATTTGACTTTGAAGCAAGATAGTCTTAGTGGAAAGTGTCTCAATAATATGCAGGGGAAAATTCTGTTAACTTCATAATCAACATCTCTTTTGGGTTTTGTTTGTTGTTTTTTAAATTAAAATCCTGTTTTAAAAGGTCTTTGGTAGATTGAAGTTTTCATTTTCCAACACCACTCGGTACATCATAAAGAGATGATTCAAAATATAATATAGTTCAATGATAATCGGATGAAATAATGATTAATATATGATAAAAAAATGTACTCCATATGATTTGTGATTGTGTGAGAAGCCAAATCCAGTTTTTTTATTGTGTTGGGACCAAAATAGAAAGTCATAATATGGCAGCAGTCAAACACATTGAATTCTGTCACCAAAGTTCATTTGTAGGCCTTTTGTAGAAAATAGCCAACTGTATAGGACATTAAGAGTTTTAAAAAAATAAAGATAAATAAAAGATTCTATATTAATTTCTGGTCACTTATAAGTTTGTCTCTAACATTTGCACGTATCATCTGATGTTAATTTTCCCAATCAATAGATTAGTCAAACTATTGTATTTGTTTTAAGACTGGAGACAAATCCATAAAATAAAATATTTCATCTTGAAAGAAATTTTTTTTTTTTCCCCTTCATCTACACACGTAAATGGAAGGTAGATATTCACTTTTGAAGACAGATTTATTTAAATGTCTGCGCAATATATATCAACTTTCCCGTTGACTTGGCGCGAGATATATATATATAATCTCCAATAGACCAGGTGAGTTGGGAATGGTTCTATTTGGGGAAACCTCTTCATCTTCCATATAACCACAATGCCTGCCCATTGCATAGATACGTGTCACGTGAGGAGTTTGAAAGATAAATATTGTTTTGTGACAGTTGCAAGGGAGATAATTCTGTAGGGCACCATAATTCTTAACATGTTTTTCTTATTTCTTTCTACACAAACTATATAACGAAGGATAGCAAATAAGTGATCAATGCTAAGTTAGTAGATATTACCGTTACTCAAGTTTCATGCATATTAGGGCAATCTTCAGATGGGTGAGTAGTAAAAACTGTTTAGTCAAATTTGTATATCATGATAGATGAATAGTCAATTCACCGTCTAAGGATTTTGTAATACACATGAACCTGAAATAACAGTAATATAGTCATAATCTATTATCTTCTATACATATATAAAGGGCAGGTGTGTTATGTCCAGAGGAAACTTTGAAAATAAAACAAATAAATATATAGACAATTAAATATCACCAGGGCTTGGTTTTTGAGAAAAGTAATAGATTTTAATTTTATATTCATGAAGATAATTTAAAAAAATTAAATAACAGTTTGGATTTTTTTTTTTTTTTTTTTCATTTAATATTTTAGATAGACATTAACATTTCTTTTCAGAGTAGCTGGGTCAAGCAAGGTTTTTTTTTTACATAGGGATTTAAATGGGGCATCACGAGATTCAATTCACGATTCAGTTATAATGGATCTGCGGGACTAACTTGAAAAATCCCTCTACCCAGGCAACACGGGTAGCCCTGCTAGCTTATATATATATATTTAATGTTAGATTACTGGTTGTTTTTTTTTTGGGGGGGGGGTTCTTCTCCTTTATCATTGAACTGCTTTGTATTGTTGATGTTTGGAAGTTTGGATTATACCTTTGTGTATAAAATAAAAATCTCCCCTCACCTCAATCAGTACATTGCAATGAACCAAACTAGTTGGTACCAAAATTTCTATCTGAAGAGCCCAGTCTGCCCTACTATTTACCCATAACTGAATGCATACCTTTCCCAAGGGTATTAGTACTATATGAAATAGAAACAGCTTTATCCGGCTTTTGAATCCTGGGCGCTAATTTAATTTCCTATGCCAACAACTATTACACCACAAAAAGTGTGTATGTATGATTTTATAGATTATACAGGTGCTATTTTTTTTTTTAAGTAAACGGTGCTCAATATGATTAATAGAGTTTAAGTTAAGGTAGCATGGGCATGGATTCGATGGAGTGTAGTTACTGATAGTTTCTCGCCCATGCAATCTTCAGATTTGTTTTAAAAGCCAGAGTTATTTTTAACAAGATTTCTTGTGTAATATATTGCCTTGACTGGTGGTGAACCCAGCAGATGAAATTGACATCTACATCCAGTCATAGATAAAATCAACAAAGTGGGTACAATCTAATACACAGGTTCTAGGCTAAATGCCATTTATTTACAAAATACAAAAGCCATCATGGTAAAATCTAAGAAAATAATTTTTTTTTTTTTTTTTTTTTTTTTTTTTTTTTTTTTCTAAATTTCTATTTCTGTATAACGCAAATTCAAAAAAAAGGTTAGAACCACTGGTTTAAGGTTCAATTGATATACAGGGGCTTTAAAAAAAAAAAAAAAAAATTAACCCTGCCAATTTACTGAGAAGATTATCTTTTTGCTGGGTTAGCTCAGTTGGTAGAGTGTTCAGCTAGTAAACCACAAGGTTCCTAGTTCGATACTGGCCCTCACCAACTCAACGTATGAGTAGCACAGGGATCTGTGCGGTAAAGTAAGACGCTGATGGTAGGCGCAAAAACAATCTCCTTGGTCTAGCGTTGTGAAAAGGGATAGACTCCTCACTGACTAGCTGATACCAACTGGGCTACCCGACAACTTTTTTTTTTTTTTTTTTTTTTTTTTCTTATTATATATTATTTATTTGTAAGCAAGTAATCAACTCCTTACAAACATTCAAATAACTCTTCACAAATATTTTAATGTAAATTCTTTTTAAGAATATTTAATCCGGCCATTAAATTTTATGTAGGAAAAAAAAAAATGATATATTCTCACTCTACCAATCAATGAATTCACTCGTGAATTTCCCATTCCCTTGTTACTCCTTCCAAGAATTCACCACAAGTGATCCCCAAACCCCATATGCATATCCCGGGGGAAGGATATGCTGTTGTTTGCCACAGATCCAGTGACAAATACACCAAAAGCTGTTGATTCCTAAACAATGATAGACTCCCTTTAGATTTTTGCCAGGCCTGTCTGACTTGGATGACCCTACCAGGAACTTAAGTTCCCAATGGAGGGCTCAGACGCTATCAAGTTTACATAGCCCTGTTGTGATGAGGAGGGGTTGGAGAAATAATGTACTAGATGGTCATTGATCAAAAAGGCTTCCTCCACCCTTTTTACTCCATATTCACTCTGAGTGTTAAGGGTTTTGTGACTATTGAATGGGAAATAAAAAGGCTATATTGGTTTCATGGATTGAAAGTAACAAAACAAGAATCTATGAACTGTTTCAATGTATACAGGTCTATACCTCTTGGCTAACAAATTCATCTTTCATTGTAAAGTTGTAACTACAATCATCTAACAAGAGTTTTTCTCTAGTGTAGATTTCATAATGTATTTTCTTCTAAATCCCTTTTTGTCTATCTCTAACTTGATTCTTTTTGCAGCGGAGCAAAGATTCTGACTTATTTACCCCATGGGGGGGGTCTATTAGATTTGTTTGGCTTCCAAAAATTGATCAGCAATAATACAATGTTTTCCCTTTTCCTCTCTTTCAAATCTTTTTATTAATTTTTTTTAAAGACATTTTCTTTCTTAGCAATTTTTTTTTTTTTTTTTTTTTTTTTTTTTCTATTTTCAAACACAAAACAGAAACTTATTTTAGAACCATGGAACTTTAATGGTAATCATTGTTGGTATATTTCCTTATTTGTCTTTTTCTCTGGACTCAATTGATCAGCAAAAACTTCACTCTTGATTTTTGTCTAATTTTAAATTTAGGTAAACATCTACATGAAAACAGGGTGGGGAGTAGGGTTTTTTTTTTTTTTTTTTTTTTTTCTTGTCCCTTTTTTTATTAAAAGGAATTTCTTCTTTGCAAAGAAAATTGTTTGGGATTTTATTATATATATAAATAATTTAACCATGTGTATTCCTTGTTGATTTTGTAAATTAAGGCCCATGACTCTAATAACGTTTAGTGAGGACTTTTTTGTGTACTAAAGCAGTATAGTGCACACAGATCTAATATCATTAGATTATGTATAAAAAAGCATTATTTTCATGAAATAACCTGAAATTTTGAGAGGTAAGGGTAATGTTAGCCTACTTTGGGAATTTCGTTAATCTAATGCTATTTATTAGTAAAATGCAATTCTAATGATGTTATCTCTTGCGCGCTATTCAGCATTTGTACTACTCGTTTCTTTCTTATTCCTAGTAAATCCTGTTTTTTCAAAATAAAAATCCATTTTCTATTCGGCCTGATCTTATCATCAATTTCATGGTCTTCAATTGTAAAAAATTCTTCAAAGAAAATGTCTTGGTTCTTTTGTTTTTTTTTTTTTTTTTTTTTTTTTTTTTTTTTTTTATTTTTTTTCTCCCTCTCTCTCTCTATTCTCTTTCTTTTGCTCATGTGTGCCTTGGCAATTCTTTAAAGAAAAAAAAAAAAGGATTATTTTGGTTTTTCTGTAAATTCATTTATTAAAATTCCCCATTTTTAATTTGATTATTCTCTCTCTCTCTCTCTCTCTCTCTCTCACAAACATGGCAAATAAACTTGACACTACTGAAGGCCTTCATTCATTTTCATCATTAAAAAAAACAAAAACATTCATGCATGTTATATTTAGGATTCTCTTCTTACCGCAAAATAGTAAAAAAAAAAAAAAAATTTTTTTTAACTTCTGTACCTGATGGAAATGAATATAAAACAGTTTTTGTTTCAACACTTGTTTTTAATTATTCTTTTGATAAAAATAAAATTGAGTAAACGTTTTGAAATGGTCGATTATTTCTTGGCAACGCAGACTTTTTCTTTAGCTAAACCGATAAGCTAAAATAAATGGCACCTGCTGTATGGGTCAAGGGGTCGAGTTTTTGGGGTTTTTTTTTCTAAACAGGTAAGTTGACCCCCTTCTACTTCATTCTGTGATGGGCTTACGGTCACATTAAAAGCAACGGTTTCCAGCTAGATCACCAAAGCAGCTATCAGCCTGTTCAATACTTAGATGAGGTGACCATTTCCTTAGAAGATGCAGTAATGGTACTGTAAGCAACCAGAGTTGAAATGACTTGATTTGACATTAATGACCTGAAAAGGGGTATGCTGTAAAAACAAAAAAAACCGGTTAAATCCTTCTTAAGGACATAAATATACCACCATTGTATGTCACCCTGCGGAAAAAAAAGAAAAAAGACCAAAAATCATGGGAATTAACCGAATTTAATGAAAGTTTTCGTTCCGTGTCGATATATCAAATTGAATAAGATACTATGAATGCACCAGTTGTTGTATATTTTAAAAATTTACAATTTTTTTTGCCCGCGTCAGTGTAAGCTTGTTGAACCATGTAATGTTTGTGGAATCTGTGGTTTGATGCCCTCCAACAGACACGTGGTTCAAAGTAAGCTTGAGCTGGAAAAACATGTTCATTCAAATAGAAGTAAGCTGGAATTGCAATATGTTTTTAATTTTAAATATGATCAACACTTAATTTCGGTTAATTCCTTGATTTTTAGATTTTTCTTCGCGGCTGAAGTACGCACCTCTCTGGCACAGATCCTCTTGATATAAGCACAATCCTAGCCCTCCCCATCAATAACTCGGACTATTCCAAACTTATACTCCATCTCGATGGAACTCATTTAGATATCTATATCACTAATTCCGCTCCTCTCACACCGTATACCTTATCTAAAATCGTCATATGCGACTTGCCACGCAACCTTCTTACTATCGTGTCTTCCTCCTGCTGCTATTGGGCTGCTATACAGCGTATAGCAAATCAAAAATCCTTCTTAATACCCAAACAACACACACAATCTACCTCGCTCGACGTCACATCCTCACATTATCCCCAGCCACTCAATCGACACTCCGCTCTAGCCCGTCTTCCCCAGACCGCTATACATACTCGCCACGCGTACATCACTCTGCAAAATCCGCCGCGCCGACATACTCACAAGACGACTATCCTCTACAATCCAGTACAGCAATCCAAGAACAAGAATGATTGCGTCTTCTTGGAAAAATGTTTTAAACTGTTATGGCTGACTAGTTTTGGATCCATTAAGGTATTAGGGTTGATACCCGCTCCAGTAAACATCATAGACCCACCACCCACACATCCCTCACTTCACGCTGTCGTCGTACCCAGAGGCCCCGAACAAAAAGAACAGAACTGTGAAGAGTGGAAAAGAAATCACCGTCACCCACAAAAACAATTGGCTAGTAGCCATGACAAACAACAAACCTGAGCACACGTTCATCAAAGAGCACCTTGGGGGAGATTTATTGGACCAGAAAAATTTATTTACCCACATCTCAATCCATAACAAATTCACGAGAAAAAAATAGTGGAAGAAAAGTTTGTGTTCTAAATTAAGGATAGCCCAACAAAAAGAAATTAATTCACACAGCCCAGCTGCACTGCTGTGCTGACCCCGAATCCCGTTGTGACAACTAGCCTCTCGATAAATAATAAACCCCCGCCACGATGAGCAGGAATCCAGACTACTTTGACCACAAGGTAATGATTTTTTTTAAATGGAGGTTAACTTGGTTCTGAATTCAGTTTTCCTTCTAGACTGTTTACCATACCATGGTTAAAGGCCCAGTCTACCTTGCTATTTATCCATAGCTGGAGAGAGGTAGTTGGGTTCATACCTTTCCAAGGGTATCTTAGCGCTATGTTGAAATGCAAAACAGCCTCGTCCAGCATTGAACTTAGATCTACGTTCATTTCCTATGACATTACGACCTTTCCAGCGTTAGAACAATATCTTATTAGATAGGTGGTCTTGATATTTTGATTCCTCTCATACATATATATATATATATATATATATATAAAATATTATATACATATTAAATTATGTATATTAAAATAATATATATATATATATATCTATTATGTAATCGCCAAATGACTGCGTTCATAAGCGTATGATTCTATTTGGGATCTTCAAATTCTCACTGTATAAACCATACTGTTATGCTCTTGTAGTGCAAAACCTATATACTCATATCAAGGATTTTTATAAATCCTATAATAGAGCTCAACTGTATTTAATTAATAGATTATATACAGAGCAATATTAACTTTCAAAGAAATAAAAACAACAAACTCACCCGTTAAGAATTATTTTGACCAGAAACTCAAAGTTTTTTTTCTTTTTTTTTTTTAATTTTAAAAATTAAATTTTTTTTAAAATCTTGGGTCGAAATTTAAATTATTACAGGATGACGTTTAAGTTTTGTTTCTTGAAAGTTTATATATACTATATATATTATAATATATATAATATATATATATATATATATATCAGTTATATAAATATATATATGGGGAATATAAATCCAACAGTATGGGCTGAGTATAATGAAATGAAAAACGGGTTTGAGGATATGGTTTACGAGCCTACAGAGTTTTCATCTTGTTCATCAGAACCCATCACTGCAGCTTTTGGATTCTGTTTGCAAAAAGAACTTGTCCTTATCTCACATATCATGATATCCCTGATGATGGTTTATGAATAAACCGAAACGCTGTAGCAACGGCTAGTAACATATCACCCTTCTCAAACTGTAGTTTATTTTTTCATTTATTATTTAGCCACCCCTCTAACCCCCTTTGCCATAATACAAGATCAGAATTTATTTCGTGGAGGGGAGTCTGTGGCCCAGAGTTGGCTAACATGGGTGAATTGTGAATCATAAGTTAAACGCTCACCTAGCTTTGCATTAAAAACCCTAATAAGGTTGATATCCATAACCAACCCAACTTGCTAACCAAGCTAAATAACCCTGTCTCCCTACTATACCATAGCTAGAGAAGAATGATGGCATAATGTCTTCTGAAGGGCATTAGCACAAAATGAAATGCAAACCATCCAGGGCATTTAAACTTACATTTCAACAATAACTTATGCTTAAGTCTACTTTTATCTTTCATCTTCAATGTAGAAGCGTTATTTTCGTTGCTTTAATCTTAACATCCTGTTGAGAACGTTTTCTAAGTCCAGAGCCCCAGTCCTATAAGGATTTATCAAAAAAATGGCTAATTAAAGTTACCTGTATTTCTCAATAAATCAAAGATTGCTAAATATGTTTAAATGTTACATTTGAAAAAAAAGGGGTAGATTAGGAAATGAATGTGAACTTCCGGACGGGGTGGAATGACCGCGTTATTAGGATGTTAGAGAGTAAACGTCTATGGATCCAACTTCACTTTCAGAGCTTTTAATTGTATTTGCTTATATCAAACAGATTCTTAATTGATGAGGATGGGTACAAAGAAGGAAAAAAAAAAACTTCTTAGACCAGCATTAAAAAATTCAAACCCTTCCCCCCCCCCATTGTTACATTTCATTAAGTGTGCATTATGGTAATTTATGTGCATCCCGGTGTCTCCAGCCTCAAACACCCGCTAACCCGCGTGACTATCAAAATAATCAACCCCAGCTCGTCTGAATCTTGTTCCACGCTCCCATTTATCGTAACTTTCGAATTCCTTGTTTAGATATGAAGATGGATATATAGTTGTGAATAAGAATCTGAAGATAGATAGATAAACAACAAAATAATATAGATAGATATGAACAAATTGAAGAGATATTTTCACAAGTAAATGTATTTGCGGGGGCGGGCGTCGCTTCTGTTTTGTCGTAATTCTTGTTTATTTAAACTTAAAAACAGACATTAAACAATCTGAATAAAATTAAAAAAATCCTGAGTATTTAAAAGTAATATAGATAAATATGAACAAATTGAGATAGATAGTCATGAAGATGGTATTTATGAATAGACCTGAGCTGGGCTCTTATTTTTAATAGTCACCGGGTTAGCAAATTTTTAAGGTAGGAGACCGGGACGACTTCCTCATAAAATTACAAAAAAAATCCCTTAGACCAGCATTTAAAATTAAAAACTTTTTTTCTCCCCCCCAATTGTTAGTCTTATTTTAAAGAAACAAAAAAAATCTGTGTGTAATTGTCACTCTCTGCCACAAAATGACTAAATTCTTCAATTCAAATCACAGGGATATGAACTCCCATTCCTATCAATACAATGTCCAACCTGACA
>CM042163.1:1715369-1822078 GCA_023376005.1 Doryteuthis pealeii
AGGAGATACAAAATTGAGATAGATAGATATGAAGATGGATAGTTTTGAATAGACTGAGCTGGGTCATTATTTTAATAGTCACCGGTAGCAATTTTTGGGTAGGAGACGCGGGACGCACTTCTCATAATACAAAAAAAACTCCTTTTTAGACCAGCAATTTAAAAAATTAAAAATTTTTTTTTTTTCTCCCCCAATTGTTACGTCTTATTTATAAAGAAACAAAAAAAAAGTTGTGTGTGAATTTGTAGCTTCTCTGCCACAAGAATTGACTAAATTTTAAAATTTCAAATAAGGGTTGAACTCCATTCATAATTAAATTGTCCCAACCTGACAAGTTATAAATACAGCAAGAAACAGTTATCAAATAAATCCTACTCACTCAATTAATTACACGTTTCGTACTAATAGACTCTGCATAAGAGTCTAAATGAAGATATATTTAACTCTTAACATCCTATACCACCTCATTCCACCGCCGGAAATCATTTATATTCCTAATTCTAACCCCAAATGATATCCTTTGTTTAAATGTAATATTTTTAACATATTTAGAAGTTTTCAAATTTAAGGGAAATAATGGGTAACTTTTTAATGAAATGGCCATTTTTTACCTATTTTTGATAAATGGGTTATAGGAATTGGGCCTCTGGACTTAGAAAATTCTCAACAGGATTATTAAAGAGTTAAAAGATACTTAGGATTTATTGCTAATGCCCTTCAGAAAAAGCATGAAATCCATCTATTCTCAATCCCCCACCCCAGCTATGGTAATAGTAGGGGCAGATTGGGTTCTTTAGCTATGGTTTAGGCAAGTTGGTTGGTTTAATGGCATATCAACCTTCTTGGTTTTTTTAATGAAATTTGAACTCTAAATTAACCAGTAGAATCAGTATATAGATCCTGTTATGAAGTTTATTTCACTGCGTCGATCCTTTTCAACGATTGATGGAATGGGTGTGCTTTCTGTCTCATCAAGAGTCCCATCAACCTTCGCCTTTTGGGTCTGTAAAACTTAAAATAGTTTTCTTATCTGACATTTTTAAAAGCTCTTTCTGAGAGAAAAACAAAAACTTCATTTGAATTGTTTTCTTTCTAAATTAGTATCTAGTCTGCCCTACTATTTACCCATAATTGAGGGGTGAGATAGATTTTTTGCCTTTCCTCAAGATCATTAGCATAAAGTTAAAAGTAAATGATTTTGTCCAGGATTTGAATTTGGCTCACTCAGGGGTCGTCAGACAACCCCCCCACCTCCCGGGTCAGTTTAGTAGAAAGTATTTTCTCTTGTGATTAAAATCTGGTTCTACATGAATTAGTTCAGACTTGTACACACTTAATTAGTATAATTAGTACTTAAAATTTCCCAAGTGAAAATATAATTCTCAAGTCAATGGTAGTTTTATCCTTGTCGTACTCTGATGTTTTCAGAGGACCAATGTATATTTCTGGGAAGTGACAAAAACATTGAGATTAATGATTGAAAATGGTTATCATCTGGTTCAAAGACTCACCCAACGCTCCTAATTTATCAATTATTTTAATTCTTTAAAAAAAAAATTTTTTTAAAATGCCCCACTGTCTGGGTCATTTGTATGAGCAACGGACACCAAGCATGACCAACGTGTTAAGACTTGTTCTTTTGGGTGGTATTTCAGAAATCATTCCAAGAACGAGATTCAATCTAATCCCCAGTATTACTACAAATGCCGTTTTTTTTTTGTTTTTTCCCTTTAATTGATCAGTTTGATACTGTAAAATGTCTTCAGTGTATAAGGTGTGTTCAAAAAGTATTGATTGAATGCACACACCTCTCCGACACTCGAAGAAAGTTCTACAATGTTGACAGCATGGACAAACTATTTGGAAAAATAGATCCCAAGAGGATATTAAACTTTTTGAAAAGAACCGGCCTCTTATCAAGGATGTAAGTTCACAGACCTACAAAAATCACCCACTCACTCTCTTGATGTTAAAATTCTCAACAGAAAAACTTGATTACAGCAAATTTGAATACCTAATTACCAATAGAAGTATTCGGCATAAAATAACCCAAGGGGTTGACATGCCGTAAAACCCAACCAAACAAAACCAAATTGAGATATAACTTGTATTTATTGAAGCAGAAATGAACAATGAGTGAAACATTCATTTCTTTTGTTAAGTTGCATCTAATGGTGAAGTTCCATTTTTTTTTTGGGGGGGGGGGGGGGTGAATATCCCTTTATCGCCATTACGTCAGGTCCACTCTGATCCGGGTGGTAGTACCTGTTAAAGTCCCGTCTATGGGTCAAATAGAAAAGAAAAGATTTTTGAATACCCATCAAAGTCTTGCACATGAAATAATCCTACAAGTGTTGACATGCCGTTAAATCCAAGCAACAAACAAAATTAATTTCCTTTGACACATTTTATTCCAGTGAAGAGTTTCTTTTATTAATCTCCTTTATAGGATCCTGAAGATTCATTTAGGAAACATGGTGCATGAAATCCGAGGAACAGCGAAGATTTTTTGCATCTTCATAATTTTGTGTTTTGGAAAATATTTCGTTCCCCCCAACATATCAAGGCATTTATTCCATCACGTTTTTCACCTATAAAAAACATTGACATAGTATGAGGATGCTGCGGCATTGTTGGATTTCATTTAATATCCTCCACATTCTCAGATCTCTTCATCTTCAGAAGATAAAACTTCAATTTAGAAAACAAAAAAACTGTCGCACATGTGGCAGCAAGGGGATTAAGAAATTTTTTTTTTTTTTTTTTTTTTCTTAAATGACCTGGTCAAGCAAAAATCCTAAGTGCAAATCAACAAAAACAGAAATAAATGAATCAAACACAGAGTAAATGGTTAAAATTGTACATTGGTGGCAATCCTTGAAGGGGCACCCTTTGAAGCTGAAGATGGGTTAAATCAAGTCTAAGGATTTCTTGTTGGTGACCTGAATAAAAAGTTTTTGATAAGAAAATTGCACATAGATATCAGTTATGTAATCTTCTAAGAACAAACAGAATCAATATTAATGGCTTTTTAGTTTTTTATATATATATATATATATATATATATATATACACACACACATACCGGCTTAAAGCCATATAAAAATAAACACGTTTGTTTACTTAACCTCATACTGTCGTATAGCGAGTTAATAAAAAGTGGAATATAAATAAGTTTCAAAACAAACGGAGAATTTGGTAATGGCAAGCTAGTGTAACGGTTAGAAACTTTGCCTGTCAGCTTGACAGTCGAGGTTTCACGGAGCGGTCTCCCATGTCTATAACCTTGCTGATGAGACCTAATAGGTCGAAATGTACATTCAGGGATTGACATTTTCTCGATTTGTTTAGCCTTACATTTGAACATACATGCCCACCTAAATTCATTAATTATTAACTAATCAATTTTCAAAATTAGGTATGACTTCAATTAAGCACATATCCTCCAAAAATTGTCGGCTTAAAGCCATATAAAAATAAACACATTTGTTTGTTTACTTAACCTTTTATATATATATATATATATTATACAAGGAAGAATCTGAAAGTGCTCATTGCTAAATTAGCAGAGCAATTATATCTTATGTCACCTATCACCTGACCTTAATTAATCCCATATTTTATACCTCACTATTAATTATATATACTAGCAAATATATGCACCCTCCGGGTGCAAGTATTTAAGTTTTAATGTAATAAAATATTGTATTAGATTTCTAGGCTAATGAAACTAAATAAGAATACAGATAAAAAGATTTGAAACGGAGGGAGTATAATAAAAGATTTGAAACAGAGGGAGTATAATAAAAAATGGAACAACTGAAACTTACTCTTCCATCACTCTCGTTTTTCATTGTTATTTTTTCTAATTTAAGTATTTAGTTATAAGAAGTAAAGAATAAAATGACAGTTATTTTTTCTTGTTAATGGATTTCATTTAAGATTCATTGAAGAGATTTTTGCTTATATTCATTAAAATAAAACCAAACAGTTGGAAATCAATAATACTAAGCACATATTTATTAAATTCGATTTTTTTTAATATCAATATGCAAATTAGCCTTCCCATTCACATTGTAAACCGCTATTTTGTTGTATATATAAATATAATTGCATGTTGTCAGTATGTAGACATAGTTAACAGTATTAATAATGTAAGACAATTTTATTAATAATTGAGGTTTAGATAAAAATAAAACACATGGAGAATGTGATGTCAATAACTAAGAGAATTGTGACTTGAGTAGGAATATAGTTTCGGTTACAGACAGAAAAACACACAATCTCCATTATAATAAGATATATATTTACATCTGAACACTGCGTGCATTTAGACCTAAGCATGTGTTTTTAGATATAAGTCAGTCTATCTATCTATCTATCTATCTTCTTTGGAAGCGTGTGGCATAATGGTTAGAGTCGTAGGAAATGGACTCGTCTACCCGAGTTCAAATCCTGGACGAAGCTACAGTTCACATAGCTCTATTACCATTGGGATAGGTATGAATCCCTCCAGCTATTGGTAAATTGTAAGACAGACTGTGCTCTTGAACCTTGGTTAGGCAACCAGTCTAGGAGAAGAAAAACTCTGAATTCATACCTGTTAAACTACGCTTGCGGTGGTCACTACTCGAATAAGTTTAGTCCTAATTAGTGATCTATTTTACTAACTTTTAATATTTTTTTTTTGCATACACACCATACTTAGCTCCGTGTAGAAATACGTCACAGCTCCAGAGTGTATTAAAAGATGAATTTCAGTGGAGCTTCAACCAGTCGAAAAAGCCGGAATAAGATTCTATCACGTGAACACACAGCACATTATAAAAACGCTGAACCATCTGCTTTTCGACATTCAGCTGTTAGAGGATTGCCTAATACACATGCCAATGTGGGCCGTCCAGCAAGGACCTACCTTGACAAGCTCTGTGCAGATACTGGATGCTGCACAAAGGACCTCCCAGGGACAATGAGTAATAGAGAAGTTTGGCAAGAGATTGTCATGAATATCCATGCTAATTGCATGACATGATGATGATGATATCTGGATCTTTATATATATATATATATATATATATATATATATATATATATATATAATAAAATAAATATATAAAGGTTTTACATATCTATTTTTTAGGTGACAAAGGAACATTCACGACCATACTGGTTTCATGCGAGGCAATCATCAGGTGAAGATGTTTCAAATGCAAGGAAAATTGAAAAAAATTCAGAAAATTCAATAGACATAGGATGTGTATGATTGGGTAAAATGATGTGCGTATGTATGTGGTGGTAATTTGAATGTATGTGAGTGTTTATGGACAGCATAAAGGTTGTGTACGCCGGGTAACTGGTCACACACACAATACATATTTTTGAAATTTTTTCGATTTTCCTTGCATTTGAAACATCTTCACCTGATGATTGCCTCGCATGAAACCAATATGGTCATGAATGTTCCTTTGTCACCTAATAAATAGATATGTAAAACCTTTATATATTTATTTTATTATATAACAGCTCTATTTTATATTGAGCACTCTACCAATAATACTGCCTTTTGGCACACCGTTCCAGTAAAAACTGAAACAGAGACCATCCCACACTATATATATATATATAGAGAGAGAGAGAGAGAGGATTGTCTCTATCGAAAGAGGAGTTTTCTTTGTCACACCATCAAAGAAGGTAATTCCACCAGCAGAGAGTAAAGTTTGCTGGTACCAAGGAAATTCTTCTAAGAACCAATTTGACAATCTTTTGTTCTCTCTTCGCTTCCAAACTCTAAGAATGAAATAAATATAGCAGTGAAGCTGAAAATTCCTTGCATTTGCATTGGTTAGATATTAACGTGATAAGCCAAATCTCTTTTATCCCAAAAAAGAGTCAGGAACCGGTTTTGCTTTTCAGGAAAAGGAAAACAATCAACAGAAAATCCTAAGATTAAAGTTCGAGTGGTGCTTTTTATGTTTCACCATCCTCTCTCTGAACAGACCTCTGACATAGTAGCCTGATGCTGACAACACAAAATATGTTTCCCAGACCACAAGGTACACAAACAATTGCTAAAGATCAAGACATCGTACGGCAATAATGTTTGTGAATCTGACATTACATTGGTCATATTTAGTAACTTGTGAAATTGGATCCCTGTTTCATTGTTTAGTAACTCGTGAAATTGGATCCTGTTTCATTGTTTTAGTAACTCGTGAAAATGGACCCCTGTTTCATTGTTATAGTAACTCGTGAAAATGGACCATGTTACACGTGATTAGTTGTGGTGAGTATTAAAAGTATTCAGAACATAGTTGGGACCATATGACCTTTAGGCACCCCTTTTGCCATCTCGATTCATAAGGACTTTTTTCATTTACACTGTCAAAATCCAGTTGTTTGTTAGGGGTTAGTTTTATCATTTAAAAAAAAAACTCTAAAAATCGTCTGTTAACAAATAACTAGATTTTGACGGTGTAAATGAAAAACATGTCCTTATGAATCGAGATCACAAAAGGGGTGCCTAAAGGTCATATGGTCCATAGTTGCTGCCAACAACATCCATAAGTGAGAAAAGGAAAACAGAGAAAATGACTAAGTTGCAGTGTCACATTTACACCTACATATGCCTCTAATTATTAATTGTGAAGTTAAATGATATACAATTAATATAAGTACATACATTCTATGACACATAGACTTGAAAAAAATGTTAGTTTAAATTGACTAATGTGTATTCACTCCTGGTTAAAATCTTAAAGACCAGATACAAAAGAGTTAAAAATATATAGAATCCTGTTAAGTTAATCAAAATATATTTGTGAAGCCTTTACATTAGAAAATGTAGTTTATCAACAAAAAACAACTGAAAATTTTAATCTACCTTTTTGTATCTAGTCTTAAGATTTTGATAGGAGTGTACATGCCACACTCATTATATATAGGGTCATCCACAGACATGTTTCGACTTATCGAGTCTCTTCAGTGTGGCTAGACATTTTGTAAGCTACCTATAGCTGGAATTGAAATCCGATCAGTTGGGTGTCAGTCCGGCACCTTAACCATTAGGCTGTCTTCACTTACAGAATGGGAAGGGGATTTTAACTCTTTTAATACATACATCACTTTGTGTGTAAAGGCCGTTACAGAGTGCTCCATTCCTTATATAAGTAAAGTAAAGTCATCGGGGCGGCCTAAAGTCGGTATCAGCCAGTCAGCGAGGGAGTCTATCCCCTTTTCAATAGCGCTAGACCAAGGAGATTGTTTTTAGCATCTGAGGTGGAGCGCCACACCTTCCATCAGCCCCTTACTTTACCGCACAGATCCCTGTGCTACTCATACGCTGAGTTGGCGGGGATCGGTATCAAACTAGGAACCTTGTGGTTTCTAGCAAAAGGATATGAAAACAACACAAAATGCTGTTAAAGTGAAAACATTTTATATCATATTCATAGCTAATATTGAACAATATTTTGATTTATAAAAATCATCCTCAGAGCTTGTTTTTTACTCCGGACTTAACAAGAGCGGAGATGAAAATAATATGAATTCAAAACGAAAACATTGATGTTGCAAAAAAGTTATGCGGTAGTTTCACATACAAGCACATCCGCCCATGCGTTTCTCGGTCAGCAACAGTCATGTATATCTTATTGTAACAGTTTTTGAAAAAAGAATACATATTTCAAAATCGACAATGTCTTCTTTTTTCAAAAACTGTTACAATAAGATATACATGACTTGTAGAAATGTTTATTTTTCACAAATTCCCTTTCAATATAAAATTTCAAGTCTGTTTTAATTAAAATACACAATTATTTTGATTCTCTCCAAAACATCAAGATGCTTGTAAAATCTTCAAATTTTAAGAGAACTAGCAAATATATGCACCCTCCGGGTGCAAGTATTTAAGTTTTAATGTAATGAAATATCATATTAAATTAGAGGCAGACAAAAAGATATGTAACAGAGTGGGGGTATAATAGAAAAAATAGAAATTAAACTTACTCTTCCATCACTCCCGTCTTTCATTGCTGAATTTTACTTATTTAACTATTTAGTTAAATTAGGAAATAAAGAATAAAATGACAGTTATTTCTTCTTGTTAATGGATTTCATTTAAGATTCATTGAAGAGATTTTTGCTTATATTCATTAAAATAAAACCAAACAGAAATCAATAATACTAAGCACATATTTAATAAAATCACATTTTTAATCCTTCTCATTCACACTGCAAACCACTATTTTTTGTATATATAAATACAATAGCATGTTATTTGTATGTAGATATGGACAACACTAATAAAAAGGTGAAGCAATTTTATTAATAATTGAGGTTTAAATATAAATAAAATCATGGAAAATGTGATGTAGATAACTATGTTAATTGTGACTCGATAACAAGAGGAAAAAAATGTCATCAGCAGAGTTGACACGGGTTTATAACTCAAGTTAACAGGTGAGTGAGAGTTCAGTGAATTAAATTGTATTTTTGATGTTGCTCTTAGCTTCGTTTGAAATATGTCCATGATGTTTGCTAGTAATTAAAATTTTGATCTTAATAAAAAAACTGTTATAAAACTTAATTTTTGATGTTGCTCCTAGCTTGATCTTAATAAAAAACTGTTATAAAATAAAAAGCTCCTAGCTTGATCTTAATAAAAAAAACTGTTATAAAACTTAGTTTTTGATGTTGCTCCTAGCTTGATCTTAATAAAAAAAACTGTTATAAAATTTTAAAAAAGCTCCTAGCTTGATCTTAATAAAAAACTGTTATAAAATATTAAAAACTGTTATAAAACTTAGTTTTTGATGTTGCTCCTAGCTTGATCTTAATAAAAAAACTGCTATAAAATTTAAAAAAACTCCTAGCTTGATCTTAATAAAATGCATTTTAAAATAAAATGCATTTTAAAATAAAAAGCTCCTAGCTTGATCTTAATAAAAAAAACTGTTATAAAATATTAAAAAACTGTTATAAAACTTAGTTTTTGATGTTGCTCTTAGCTTGGTTTGAAATATGTCCATTATGTTTGCAGTGGGGAAGAAAATGACAAAAGAAATAGCAAGCCACGTCAAGAGGTTTTTTTCCTTTCTTTTGGATAGTCTAAAAATTCAAGATAATATTAATCTTTTGCAAGTCTCTCTAGCAAACGAAATGTAATTCCTTTCCCAACTGCGCACATTACTCTCACTTCAAATAGCAATCGTCAGATTTCACTTGCCGTCCAAACACTTGCTTTCTTCCTCGCTCGCTGTGTCGGCGACAGTCCGTCTTATTTCTGCTCGTTCGGCTGCGCTTATGCAAATTCCAGTATACCTCATCCAGGTCTTTGTCTGCACAAGGTGGGACGAAGAAATAAAATGTAAACAGCATTTCAGCTACGAGGTGTGACATCACCGGTGGGCTGCGAGGCCCTTTTCACACTTCTGCTACTCTCTTGCGTTCACTGCATTCCTTCTGCACTACTTCTCTCTGGCCGTGATTATATCATGTCTTCTGCTAGCTATTTCTAGGACCTGTCCACGTTGCACATATGTGCTCAAAACATCTCGCATGCCCCCCCACCCCGCCAAAGGGGTGCACAAACAAACAAGTATCGCATAGAGAAAGAGAGAATAACAACAAAGGACAACATCAGTCAGGTGAACTTCAAACAAATGGCAGAGATGAGGTATATAGTACTCGCATTGCTTCTATCTATCGGTTACAGTTCTATCTGCTCCCATCGCTTGTCAAGATGGGGGGACACCCCCCTTTTTTTTGTCAACCTCTGCTAGGGGCTGGTCTCTAGTGGGCAACTAACATCTTAGTTCTTCAGTGTCCGAAGCTCAACTGCCTTCTCCACTGTCTGAATACTAACTGACTAACTTTTCAAATTTCCCAGAATCCCTCAAATCTCCTATCAATTCTCGTACAAAATCTCATCCTCCGAGATTTGTGTCTAAAACCCGGGTTTTTTGAAAAGTCCTTTGTCTTTAATCTAGGTCACATTTTTATTACCAGTCTAAACTATAGTTGACCCTCAAATTGGTCAAAACCCAGTCTTCTCGTCTCCTAAGAAGAGATTATCAACTTTTATATCTATCCTCATCCTTTTATTAATTTTATGACTTTTGGTTGACTATTGCCACCCACAAACAATATGCCTACTTGCACACACACACATATGCATACCCACACACACATGTATGTATACATACACACATATGTATCTATCTATCCATCAATACATATATATATATTCACACATTATCTACCCGAATATACACATATATACTTATCTTATATATATATTTTACTACTACTTATTCGGTCTACCACATACACACACATATATGTGGTTTGACTTACTATTTATTAATTCAATTTAACTATTATGTATCTATATAACTAACTGTGCAGCCACATATGCATGCACAATGCATAGTATTATAAAGTAGCGAGTTCGAATATCCATAGCCACTAGACATGCTCTTCCCCTTCGCACAGGCCAAACATATCCTGACGCGCTTTGTTTGTGGGAGGCTGGGAATCCGCTTGTTCATAAGTCTGCCTTTCTATTTCGTCACATCCGTCTAGACTGGTTGCCTTATGTGACACAATGATTTGCGTGTTTCACCATCCACTCTTTGAAAAAACCTCTGACATAGCAGCCTGATGCTAACAACACAATAAACATCTCCCAAACTCCAAGCCACTACACAACAATCACTACAGAACAAGAAGTAATACAACAACAACAACAACATTCGCAATTTATTTATGGGGGAAAGAAAAGCTGTTTCTTTAAAATGAAAAAAACATTAAAACCAAAATAGTGGATCTCTGAATGTTTGAGATGAGGCTTGAAGATTAGTATTATCTGCATTATTCGGACTATTGTCCCCATCTTCATTGTTATTTGTACAACGTTTCGGCCGATATACCCTCTGGCCTTCTTCAGGTATTTCTTGTCGGACTTGAGAAGGTTTCCGAATCCGACAAGAAATACCTGAGGAAGGCCAGAGGGCATATCGGCCGAAACGTTGTACAAATAACAATGAAGATGGGGGACAATAGTCCGAATAACGCAGATAATACCAAAATATTGGATAAATTTACTTCTTCTAAGTCCACAAATTAAATCAAAGGTCACTGCAGTTGATGAATTGATAAGTTTAATAGAACTGTCAAAAGTCCCAGGTGTGATTGAAGCTGAAAAACGTATGTCCAGAGGAAATATATACATATATAAAGGGCAGTTGTGTGTATATGTATGTCCGGAGGAAATATATACATATATAAAGGGCAGTTGTGTGTATATGTATGTCCATAGGAAATATATACATATATAAAGGTCAGTTGTATATATGTATGTCCAGGGGAAATATATACATATATAAAGGGCAGTTGTTGTTATATAAATAAAATCTTCATTATTTTTGCTCAAAAACCGAGCCCTGGTTATATTCAACGTGTATGTATATTTACTTTGTCGTTAATTGTTTTATTTTCGAAGTTTCCTCTGGACATACATATACACACAACTGTCCTTTATATATGTATATATTTCCTCTGGACATACATACACACAACTGCCTTTTATATATGTATATATTTCCTCCGGACATACATATACACTCAACTGCCCTTTATATATGTATATATTTCCTCCAGACATACATATACACACAACTGCCCTTTATATATGTATATATTTCCTCCGGACATACATATACACACAACTGCCCTTTATGTATGTATATATTTCCTCCGGACATACATACACACAACTGCCCTTTATATATGTATATATTTCCTATGGACATACATATGCACAACTGCCCTTTTATATATGTATATATTTCCTCTGGACATACATACATACATACACACAATGCCCTTTAATATATGTATATATTTCCGACATACATACACACCAACTGCCCTTTATATATGTATATATTTTCCTCTGGACATACATACACAAACTGAACTTTATATTGTATATTTTCCTATGGACATACATACACACAACTGCCCTTTATATATGTATATTTTCCTCTGGACATACATACATACAACTGCCCTTTATATATGTATATATTTTCTCTGGACATATACACACAACTTTATATATGTTAATTTCCTCTGCACATACATATACACCACTGAACTTATATATGTATATATTTCTCTGGACATACATACACCAATGCCCTTTATAATGTATAGATATGCGAAACTTATTATTGTTAACAGAAAGTTGTCTCATTCTTTTCAGTTGCCAATGCCTGTAGTATTGCGTTTCCAACTAACCTCTGACCATCAAAAATACTCCGACCAAGTTGTGTCGATCCCATTCTGTGGATGAAAGAAAAACACAACGTGGGCGCAGATAACATTGATGAACACACGTCGGAAAACGCATTTGTACCCAACTGTTGCATTGTCCTCGCCGGAAAACGAAGCTTCCGGAAAAAGACAAAGAAAAATATAAAAATATATATTTAAAAAAGGGGGGGGGGAAACGAAAGTGAGGCTTTCCGGTCAAGGAAGCAGGGAGAAGATAAAGAAATATATAACAAACGTCCGTTATCAGATCAAAAGATAAAGATGCGTAGGCGTGTCGTCAATACAAAAGCCAGAGGGTCGAGCCGACAAACAGTCAGACACAAAGACGCCAGCCGGCAGCCGAAAGGACACTTCACGTCTCCCTTCAGAAAAAAAACCCTCGGGCACTCATTGTAAGCTCTGTGCCTTCACCACCCACACACCGAAGAAAATAAAGAAGGGTCCTCTCTTTGTACATACGTATCTGTTGTTTATTGAAGTCCAGTAGTCGGTAGTAGCTGACTACTAACATACATCGCTTTGTGTACAGTGAAAACCCCAGTACTAACGTACACGAATTTAGAGTAGCGAAGAAGGCCGCTACGTAACACAACCCAATGATAGGAGAACACTTACCAAAGCTATAAAACTCAAACTCTACCCTACTATTTACCCATACCTGATGGGGGATAAGAGATGGATGGATTCCAGCCTTTTTCAAGGTTATTAATACAAAGTGAAATGCAGCCTCGTCCAGGATTTGAACTGTGATCAACAATTTCATTATCTTATGATAATAACCATTACACTGTGTGCCTCCTGTGTTCATTTAGGATTTGTATCTGTGTTCATTCAGGCCTGTGTAGAGGTTACAATCCTTACTTTCCACAGTTTCCCTATTTGACATTAGGGGACATGAGGGGTAATTACCTATTGTGTCTACCATAGGCGCTAGGTGGCGTGGCGAGCTGCTTTATAAACCAAAAGTGCCAAAGACAAATTCTCTTTTTACCACCAGTTTTTGCAGAGTTAACACGTACCAATATCATCTGCTGTCTATGGAGGGGGGGGGGCTTGGCTCAAAGACCAGTATTCCATGTTGCATGGCAACACAGAATATGCTAAACATGTAAGTGTTTCTACCTTCCTCTTTTAACGGCAGTCTCTAGACTTATATCTATTATATCTTATATCTTATTAGGACATTTTTCTTATACATGCTGTAAAGTTTTTAAATGTCATCCTTGGCCAGTTGAAATAAGGCTTAAAGAAAGTCCTGTGTTATGGAATCCTTTAGTGAGCGTATAAGTCCTATCCTACGTATTGGTAAAGGTCCAGTGATTTAATCCTATGTCCGTTGTCCAAGAATGCTGCAGTAATTATGACCAGTAGGGTCGGTTAAGTATTGTATCAGCCTCAGAGTACTGCCAGTGATTGATCAAGGAATAGATCATATGATCTCGCCTAGTCTATAAGTATGGGCGAGGATCTAGCACACAGCTTATATATTAAAAATCTCAACACATGCCCAAAGGTTTCTTCCTGTCTGAGGGCTCATGGGAGATTGTTATTTTTTGTTTTATTTTATTTCAATCCCCACGGGCTCATGTAAATGCGACTGCCTCAATCGATCGCTGACTCACGCTTCAGAGTGCCTCCTATACTAATGAAGAAGTGCCAATATAAAGCCAACACTTGGGGTTTCTGGACAGTTGGTTCGAGCTAGCAGCCCAGTACGCTAGCTATTGAAGGTTTCCGTCCGATTGTTGCTGAAGGTTTCCCGTCCATGTGACCAAGAAGGTTATGGGACACGCAGTACCTCCTCTAACAGTTTTCTCATTCTAATTGACAAAGTAAAATGAGGATATATATCTTGGTAGATGAAATAGGCGCTGAAAATAGAAGATGCGAAAGTTTCTGGGTCACGTGACAACCCCACAACTACCTCCCCCAGTAAATGTCTTCAGATACGCAAGCAAATTTCTTAAATGGACCAAACTTTGGCGCCTTTGATTTGACTTTTAATCTATATATAAAGGGCAGTTGTGTGTCTATGTATGTCCGGAAGAAACTTCGAAAATAAAACAATTAACGATAAAGTATATATATATACACATTAAATATCACCAGGGCTTGGTTTTTGAGCAAAAATAATAGAGATTTGATTTATATTTGTGAAGATGATTAAAAAAATAAAATTCAAATGATAACAGCATGGATTTGTTTTTTCATTTAATATTTTAGATAGTAGACATTAACATTTCTTTTCAGAGTAGCTGGATCAATGCAAGGTCTATTTTTTTTTTTTTTTACATAGGGATTTAAATGAGGCATCCACGAGGATTCAACTCACGATTCAGTAATAATGGATCTGCGGGACTAACTTTAAAAAGATTCCCCTCTACCCAGGCGATGCTGGGTAGCCACTTCTAGTATAAAATAAATTTCAAAGGTGATGTGAATAAACATCGAAATATTGAGTTGCTAATTCGTATCACTGAAAATATCTTTTTTTTTTCTTTCTGGATGACGCCTCTTAACAGGTTTTCCTCGTTCTACTTTCTTGTATTCAGATACACCCACACACAGTCATTGCTGATTGGTCCACGTGGAAGGTTCTCGAATTTCAAGCAATAAAAGATATTCCATTTGTAACGAGACACTAAATATGACCATCTGATTAAATTCACAAGATGGCGTCACAGTGTCAGTTGCATTTTCTTTTCTAACCTTTCGGAAATGTCGAATAATAAAATTTGATCCATTCGGAGATTGGTATTTCCATTCCTCCCCATCCCTAATAGTTTGCAGTGTCCTTCGTGTAGAAAATAATATTACCTAAACAGTTACCTCCCTTTGACCATTGACAAACACAGGGACCAGGGTTCTTTAGCCATCACCTGATGAGAAACCTCGTGCGATTGGCTAGGGGCCATTGTCAGCGACCAACCAGAGCGCACGTTACGAGGTTCAGTTTGGCCGCCAAATTTCGAGGGTTGATACCTTCAAACCTCCTCTTTCGCTGTCACGGCCGTCGAGGAACGACGTGCTCCTTTCCACAGCAATAGACGTCGAAGAACGATGGGCTTTTGAAACAGCTCTCGGATGGGCCGTTGACGCGTATCGTCAAACAAACAAACAAACAAACAAACAAAGCTAGCAAGACATTCCTACCTGAGACAGATAAGTCACGCAAGCATTATCTTGCAACCCAAACCATACCATTACACCCTACACCATTCAATGGTAACACATTTGTAAACACACACATTTGTATAACAAGTTACATATTGTATTGTCGAAAAAATGAGTAAAGATAAGAAATGTAGATGGATAAAAATGAATTTAATCGATATCACTTTTAATCGATATCACTTTCACATGTGTTTCGGTCCGTTTATCAAAATGTATACGGATTACCTATTATTATTATTATTATTAAAATAATCAGATGAAATTGAAATAATAATAATAATAATAATAATAGGAAAAATGTAAAAATATTCCGGACACAGAGAGATTTTTTACGACCTTCATCAGAGTGAATTTTTTTATTTTTTGAAAATTTTCAAAAATCCAAAAAATAAAAAAAAATAAAAAATTTTTGAAAAATCCAAAAAATAGAAAAATTCACTCTGATGAAGGTCGTAAAAAAATCTCTCTGTGTACGGAATATTTTTACATTTTTCCTATTATTATTATTATTATTATTATCATCATTTCAACTTCATCTGATTTATTTTAATAATAATAATAGAGTAATCCGTATACATTTTGATAAACGGACCGAAACACATGTGTAAATGATATCGATTAAAAGTGATATCGATAAAATTCATTTTTATCTATCTACATTTCTTTTCTTTACTCGTTTTTCCTCATATTGTCGGATTCAATTCCCTTTCCATTCTTACATATTGTATTGTATATTGAATGTTACATGTTCTTGTTGTCTGATAAATGCATTTCGTTTTATAAGCCTAGTTGTGTTCGTTACCTGTTATCTTTACCTTTATCCTGTCTTGGTAATTAGCATTTCTTTTTCTATATTCGCAAAGAAATTTCAGAACTCAATCCCAATTTCTTTTTCAAATGATTCGGTTTTTTCTCTTCAATGGACATCGGGGGTCAGACTACAATAAAAGAAGGCCGTAGAGATCGATTAGACAGACAACGATCAGGTTCGAGATCACTTGAAAAGAACTCCCGAAGGCTCCACATTTGCGTAACCCTGCCAACGACTCTCAGCTGTACACAAACCGAGGGAATAAACATCTCATCTTACATTTTCCTAAATACAAGTGTTTGTGTTCTTTGACGGGTCCAGTGTGTAACAATATGACCATCTGATTAAATTCACAAGATGGCGTCACAGTGTCAGTTGCATTTTCTTTTCTAACCTTTCGGAAATGTCGAATAATAAAATTTGATCCATTCGGAGATTGGTATTTCCATTCCTCCCCGCCCCCTTAGTCACGTCCAGTGTCCTTCGCAATGAAATATCAGAACTCAATCCTAATTTCTTTTTCAATGATTCGTTTTTTTCTCTTCAATGGACCGGGCCGGCTCCATCGTCTTGACTGGACAGGTCCAGCCTTTCACCCGTTGAGCCCCTAAGCTATATGAAAGTTGAGGCTCCGCTCTAAAAAAAAAAAAAAAGAATTTGAGTAAAAAACATTTAAATTTATTATACATCTTATTATAATGGAGATTGTGTGTTTTTCTGTCTGTAACCGAAACTATATTCCTACTCAAGTCACAATTCTCTTAGTTATTGACATCACATTCTTCATGATATTAATTTCATTTAAATCTCAATTATTAATAAAATTGTTTTACATTATTAATACTGTTAACCATATCTACATATTAACAACATGCAATTATATTTATATATACAACAAAATAGCGGTTTATAGTGTGAACGGGAAGGCTAATTTGCATATTGATATTAGAAATGTGATTTTATTAAATATGTGCTTAGTATTATTGATTTTTAACTGTTTAGTTTTATTTTAATGAATATAAGTAAAAATCTCTTCAATGAATCTTAAATAAAATCCATTAACAAGAAAAAATAACTGTAATTCTATTCTTTACTTCCTCTTTTAACTAAATACTTAGATTAGAAAAAATAACAATGAAAGATGGGAGTGATGGATGTGTAAGTTTCAGTTGTTCTAATTTTCGATTATACCCACCTCTGTTTCAAATCATTTTATTTGCATTCTTATTTAGTTTCATTAGCCTTTCTAATTTAATACAATATTTTATTACATTAAAACTTAGATACTTGCACCCGGAGGGTGCATATATTCGCTAGTAATTATAATTTATTACTAGCAGGATCTCTTGATATACCTCAGCATGATAATTTAATTATTACAACGTTTGATATGTTTATTTAAGTGCTATTGCAAAATAGCTTCGGGTTAGCTCAGTCGGCCGAGCGTTCGGCTAGAAACCACAAGGTTCCTAGTTCGATACCGGTCCTCGCCAACTCAGCGTATGAGTAGCATAGGGATCTGTGCGGTAAAGTAAGGAGCTGATGGTAGGTATAGCACTCCACCTCAGTCGCCAAAACAATCTCCTTGGTCTAGAGCTATTGAAAAGGGGATAGACTCCCTCGCTGACTGGCTGATACCGACTTTAGGCCGCCCCGACGACTTTACTTTTTACTTTATAGTAATCTCGATTAAACTTTCTCTCACTCTATTTCTTTCTTTCTTTACATCTGTTCATTATGTTCGACTGAAACAAATTAGCGTTATCGCTTCCGCATACTTGCCCCACTCTCTATCTTTCTCCTACTCTCTTTCTTATAATACTTTTTCTTTGTAGCATGTCCCTTTTCTTCTCTTTCTTTCTTTCTTTCTTTCTTTCTTTCTCATAAAATGGAATGGTCCATTATTTAGCTGAGGTGACATCACAAATTTGGACAGTCTCATTTTTAACCAGAAAGTATTGCAAGATGATAACGGACATCTTTTGTAGACACTTCAGTATTATTATATAGATCAAAGAAGATTGATGATTTTTTTGATGAATTCGTGTCAAAATAGAACAAACAAACAAACAAAAAACAAAAAGAAAACTAATGATGAAATTCTAGAATGAGAAAAAAATAGATGGGAAAAAAAATAAATATTCGCTTTCTCAACAATGTCGTCGCCGTCAAAAAATCTTTATTAACTCAAAAATATTCAGCAGCTGAAAAATCCGTCGTTGTAAAATCTTCAGCAACTCAAAATCGCCACTCGACTCCTGTCGTCACCCCACTTCTACTTATTCTAGTTTCTCCTCAACACCCGGGTGTCTGCGCCCCACACACGAGATTCTCGACCCAAACCCGACCGCCGGAATCCTCATAGCTATCATCCGGGCACCTGGCGCTTACATCCGGGACTGTAGCTTCTCGACTTCGGTGACAATGTTTGCATTCTGAAGGAAGCGGGTTCGATTCTACAGTCCGACATGTCAGGCAAAGCCTAGCCCGCTTCCTTCGAGAATACGGCAGGCCTTGAAGTTCGCCACTCACCTCGTGTTCTCTGTCACAGAAATACAAATATGTTTTTAGTATGAGGCCCCGAGCATGTGTATTGCCTTAAGTCAGGGGGTTTTCAAACTATGGATTGCGACCCATCAGTGGGTTGCGAAATAAGTAGATAGGGTGACAAAATAAAAAAAATAATTGTAGAGGTTATCCCCCAGATATCATAGAAACAATACAATACTCACCGTCGCAGTGGGATTCTAACTACCGTCGAGTTAGCAGACAAGAACAACATGCAAGCTGTAACTTAAATACAATCCTTGCATGCTGCTGGCATAGTGCAGACTGGTGGCTGAAGAGTGGGTACTTATCCATATCTTTACTCACCCTGAAAACCATCAGCCAATCAAAACCCAGGAAGTGAACTTGCCAGAGTTCATAATGGAATAACCCAAAGATGTATATAAACCACCTACCAACAGTTATGTATTCAACTTGTAACAGAGCTGAATACTTGACACAAATTTCAACAGTGTTTGTCTTTGATTTACTCATTTTATATTGTTATATACACTAATATAGATATCTCTCGATCCACTAAATTCAACAATTCAATTCGCACACATACCGCAATAAAGAGATACATACACTCGCCAACAAAACAAAACATAAGTTGCTGACGCCAAACGGAAGTTAACTCAACGGTAGCCTAAAACGAAGTGACCAAAATAACATGGTTCTACGCATTGGCTCCAGCAGAAATTCCGGCTGGAAAACAAGAACCTCTAAACAATAAAAAATAATATTATAAATAAGATTCGCATTTTCAACCAATCGAAATCATTCCCGAAAAAAAGGGTCTGAGTTGATCCGATTTTGGATCACGACAAACTATATAAGTCAGCTTCTGTAGGAAGCGCGTGGTGTAATGGTTAAAGTTATGGAAAATGGACACGTCGCCCCGAGTTCAAATCCTGGACGTGGCAATTGCATTTCACTTAGCGAAAGGTATGAATCCTACTCTCCTTCCAGCTATGGGTAAATAGTAGGGCAGGCTGGGCTCTTTAACCTTGGTTAGGCAACCGGTATAGGAGAATGAAAACTCTGAATTCAAACCTGTTGAACTCCGCTTAAGAAATTGACCTTGTGTCGCATCCTGCTCGTGCGGAGGGATTGGTAAATATATATATGTCAGCTTTGAAGAGCCGACAGCAGACATATCCTGGCGACAGCACCGAGAACCTCAACAAGGGCCGACCTCGCAAAATTAAACGTACATCTCTCGCCTACTCGCGCTACCAAACAGTCACGTAAACGTCTCACCTCACCCCCTATTGACGACCAACCGGCGAATCTTAAAGGGGCGAACATCTACTCAATTTCTTTATCATCAATTTACCAAAATTGACGCCTATCAACTCAATTCGCCATACCAATCAACCTTACAACTTTTACCAAACCAGCATCGGACCCTGCCCACACGATTCTACGACTACTAAAATATCACTGGTTCATCTGCCCACATCACCACCTACACTACAACTGATTCGGCCACCGGACATTTCACTGACTTTGCTATTCATGTCACAACTGACTATCACCAATATCAGACTTTCTCCTTTAAAACCCATTTTCGACTGTATAACCTTTTGTGTTTTTCTAATACATTGTTAAACTCAAAATCTGTGTTTGTTTTTCCTTGCTACTGTAGCGTTAGTTTCGTATTTGCCTGGTGGAGTTGTCTGCCCGATTTATTTTGCTGGTGCCCGCTAGGGGGCTATAGTATTTAAGCGCCGGGTTCAAACCCTTTCGGCCTCTTTTCCGTGCCTGATACTACGAGACACCATGGGTTAGTTAAGGTCTAACCCCGTCTCGTTGGGGCGTTCGCCCCACTTACATTACTGTAAGTTCTTCACAGCATGGACTATTCCTAGTCTCATGTCTGTACTTTTATATGTTATCTTGTACCATTCATGAATGTGTATTTATCGTTATATATTTAACTCTTTTTACCTATGTACTTTGTATCTCGTCATATCCATGTGCTGTACGATATTAAATGTTTTGTCTGTTAACCTTCGTCGGAGTTTTGTGTATGCAAAGTATATATAACTTTGCACCATTCTTACACTACCATACACTTCATACTGTTACGTACTGGCTCCAAATGGCTATACGTTATATAGCGGCTTCAAATTCGCGGCCCTACTTCGTGTATCTGTATACGTAGAGGGTATCGTCACTAACCCTAGACGATATATGTAGTAGTCAGCTACTACCGACTACTGGACTTCAATAAACAACAGATACGTATGTACAAAGAGAGGACCCTTCTTTATTTTCTTCGGTGTGTGGGTGGTGAAGGCGCAGAGCTTACAATGAGTGCCCAAGGGTTGACGATGACTACTACTATCGTTGGGATGACTGGCGATGTTGGGTAAAGAGGTGGCTGGTAGCGTCTCACCGCCCTTGGCCGCGACGGACCGTGTCGACGGTCGCTCCCTGTGCTCTGTTTGCCGTCCCCTGTCTGACTCTCTACTGGCTGACTCTCTACTGGCTGACTATATATCTCAAACGCCTACGCGTTTTCTTTGTTACACTTATCAGCGGACAAATCTATTTCCGTTTTTTTGCTTCTTTGTTCGCTTTTACCAGGGAAAAAAGTCCTTTGTCATTTTTGTCGTCTTTCTTTGTTTAATTTAACCGGAAATTCCTATTTCCGTTTGTACAATATACAGCAATACTTACCCTGTTTATTACAATATCATTACACATAGGTTTAAAAGGTCGCAATTTAAATTGCTGTTCTTGCAGTGGGTTGTAGTAAAACAAAAGTTTTGAAAAATATAGCTCTAAGCTATAGCTTATAGGGAAATACAGACCCTTGGCCCGTTTTTTCCCCCACAATCTTAGGGTTTGAACTCATAACTTCCTGATAACCAGATGTATTTTTTTCGGTGCTTTACATTCACTAGACTGTTGGAGTTAAAAATCTTTAAACCTAATATTCATTTTTTGTCTTGATATGATCAGCAGATGGAGTTCACTATATATTATATATATATATATATATCTGTGCAAGATCGTATGATGATTTAGGCCACAAAATATGGTTTCGTTTGGTTTGATTTTGTTTTACGGCATATCAACCTCAGTGGGTCATTTAATGCCGATAAAGTTTTGAAATAAATCAATTCTTAAACGATAATACAATTTTTTTATGAATACATTTTTCTATTTAACCCATAGATGGGACCCTAACAGGTACTGCCACTCCGGGTCAGAGTGGACCAGGGAGCAATGGTGATGAAGTGGTGCTCCACATTCCCCAAACCTCCAGAACTGGAACCTCACCATCAGATAGAGTTTATCGTCATTCCCAGGACATGTACACCCACAGCCACCGCCTTCTATCACCCATATGATAAAAAGGGGTTGGGGCTTGCCATAAGGGCAATAGGGTTGGGAAAATCATATAGGTGCTAGGGCTTGACGTGACCAGCCGATTGATCGGAGGGGGCCTCTCCGACCACCCGTCTAGCCCAAGATAGGGCCAAAGTGGAGTATTGCAAGTCATGAACTGCTCAGCCACCTGGGTTCTATCCTTAAGCATCACGGGTCGCCACCCACGACCAACAGGTGGCCCCATTAGGGGAGTCTTGCCCCTCTGCAGAGGTGCAGTCGGTACATTCTAACGCCCCAGCTAGGCTAGCAAGTCATTGGTAGTGAGTTCGAGCCTCACTGGGTGTCCCATACAGAGGCTAAATAACTATCTCTGCTAGATCTAGAGACTGAATTGGAATATGACAGATACTCAACGAAGGTGTCACCCTGACGGTGGGGCTTAGAATACTCTACAGTGGGGTAAAACCCCTCCCCTCCCCCAAAAGGGTATGTCTTCGGTATTACACTAAACTGTATCTGAACATGAGGCTGGAGATCTGGGTAGTGTGGAGTCACCCTTCATTTCCATTACTCCCAGGTCCACTCTTACCATGTTAGGATTCCCTCTATGGGTCAAAATAGATCTGTTTAAAAATCATTCGTATTCGATAGGACTGTGCAGCCCCCCCCCTCAAAAAAACAAAACCCAAAAACCAAAACAAGGTAATTTATGAGGAAGTGCACCCCGGTCTCCTGCCTCAAGTGTTGCTGCCCGGTGACTATCAAAATAACGACCTAGCTCAGTCTATTCAAAACTATCCATCTTCATATCTATCTATCTCAATTTATTCATATTTATCTTACTTTATTTACTTTAAATACTAAGATTTTTTAAATTCATGTTTGTTTAATGTCTTGTTTTGGTTTAAATAAACAAGAATTACGACAAAAAAGAAGCGACCCCCCCCCCCCAAATACATTTACTTGTCGAAAATATCTATCTATCTCCATTTGTTCATATCTATCTATATTATTTTGTTTATCTATCTATCTATCTATCTATCTATCTATCTCAGTCTATTCAAAACTATATATCCATCTTCATATCTAAACAAGAATTACGACAAATTACGATAAATAAACAAGAATTACGACGAGCTGGGGTTGTTATTTTGATAGTCACCGAGTAGCGGTTTTTGAGGCGGGAGACCGGGACGCACTTCCCCATAAATTACCAAAAACAAACAAACTCAAAAAGCACAAAAAAAAAAAGAAAAAAGAAAAAAGAAAAGCAAAAAAAAAAAAAAAAAACTCTTAAGAAGCAACTACACAAATAATGTAAACATGAACAGAACATACAATGCACGCGATTCCCTAACCTCAAGGCATCAAATAATCCAAGATGGGTTTACATGCCGTTAAAATCAATCAATGAAGGCCGGGGTGTATAGTGGTAGAAGTTGTTAGTGTAGTGATAGAAAGAAACGGCCGTGTGCAAAAGTTTCCAGCGATGTGTATTCCGTCTTTGGTAAAAAAAAAGTCCTGGTAACTTTTACAATACATTTAATTAGATTGTTGGGAACTGGACTTTTTTTGTCTCTATCCAGTGCTACACTTAGACGACCTTGGGTCATATTTGCCCTCGAGGGGGGGGCCGAATGAATACCAACTTTTTGGGGGAGGTGGTGGAAGAGAGAGAGAGAGAGAGAGAGAGAGAGAGAGAGAGAGAGAGAGAGAGAGAGAGAGAGAGACTTGTTGATTTCACACACACACACATTGGTGCTACCTCTGACGTCATTTGTTATGATCACGTGGTCAGGCGAGTTGGTGCTGCTGCAATGGCGGCTGCCCACGGCTCGGGGCCCGTCGAGGACAACAACGGCTGTGTTGTGCCCCAGTCACAGTCAGATGAGGGTCACTCTACTGACCAGGGCGCTGATTACTCTTCCTCGCCTACCTACGACAGCCACCTTGACGAAGAACTAAGGCAGTCGAATGAAATAGCAATTCCCTTGGCCACACCTTGGACCTTTTGGTTAGACAAGTAAGTAAAAAAAAAAAAAACCCAAAAAAACAATGAAAAAAGTTTGGGAAAAGTTTGTTTAGATTTTGGAGATGTGACTTTTTTTACATAAATTAACGTTTTTTTTCTTTTCTTAATATTAAATTTGTGTCAATTTGGTTAACAAAAACTTAAGGATTTCATTTGAAAACTTTTTTTCTGTTAGAAAACTTAATTATTATGCAATAGATAAACTTTACCTTTTTTTTCTTAAAGAAATTAATATTATTATTATTTTTTTTTTTGAAAGTTAAATTAATTAAAAAATAGTAAACTAAAAAAAACTTAAGTCTTATCTTTTAAACAAAAATGACTGCTCGAATATTTTATTATTTATTTATTTTTGTAGAAAAACTTTTTTTTTTAATATATATAATATTATTTCGGACTTTCTATTTTTATTTCTATATTTATTTGTTTATTTACAAACAAACTTTTAATTGTGTGTAAATTGTTTTGAATTGTACGAAATTTTGTTTCTGATTAGCAGAAAAAAAAAAAAAGAAAAAAAACTTGGAAAAAAAGTTTTCATGTGTTAAATTCTTATTTTGGAGATTTATTTTACTCATTTAAAAAAAAAAAGTTTTTAAAAACAAACTTTAATCAATCATTATTTATTATGTAATCAAATAATGAATGGAATCTAGTTTTTTTTTTTAAGAAATCAAATCAGATTTTTTTTTTCAAACATAAAAAAAAAACTAAAAATTTCCTTAAAGTGCAAGTAAAATTCTTTCAACCTTAATTTCATTATTATTTATATTTAATCACGAAATTGTCAAATATAAAATGTATTTTTTTTTTTTTTTTTTACTTTTTCGGCTTTTTTTATAGAACTTTTTCGAATTGCATGTTTTTTGTTTTTGTTTTTCTTAAGACTTTTTTTTTCTTTGAGAAAACAAGTTGATAATCTGTGATTTTTTTTATTACTAGATTTTGTTTTTTAGTCACATGATTATTTTATTCCACTCTTCAAAAGTTTTTTCCTAAAAACAAAAAACAACAACAATTCACTGTCCTATGTCGTTATTGATTTTTATCACTAAAAAATAATCCTAAAATAAATCTGCAAGTCTTTTATTGTCTTGAAAGAAATTCTTGCTTTTCGGAAGAATACGCTTTCTGGTAATTTTCATTTCGCGAACATTCAACAGCATCCACCATTTTTCACATTTAGCAGCCAAAAATGCCAATAAAGAACCAAATAGTTTTCTTAAAATAGTCAATTTTCTTGATTTATGACTCAAACTGAAACAAACGATTTTAGAAAACAAAAACATTAATATATTTTCTTTAGTAGAACTTTTCGCATATTACATATTTTTTTACCAGGCGGAACTGGATAAAGTTTTTAAAAAAAGTTAGACAAATCTAAAATGTACATCTCTGTGTATAAAAAATGTTACCTTTAAATATTATTATCTGTTTTGTAAAAGTTTAAAATTCTTTTCTTTTATTTCATTTAAAATTAGAAAAATGCGATTTAGAAAATGAAGCAATAATTGTTATTTAAAAACAAAAAGTTGGCTATTTAATTCACGTTTCTTCCTTCTGCCTTTTTTTTCGTTATTGTTTATTTTTTGGTGAATTTTGAAAAGACGAAAAAAGAGGAATCTTCTTGAACAGATAGATTTTTCACCTTAAAATTAAGGAATAAGAATTCTTTAGATTTATTTTTTTTAACCTTAACAAAACATCGAAGAAATCTCAGGAGTCGGGGAATTTTTTGCCCTGTTTTCTTCATTCAATGTTTTTGCGATGAAGGAAGGAAAAACAAAAGTTTAAAGGAAAAATAAACAAACAAAATAACTCGTCTGCCCCCAAAAAGAAATGACAGAATTAAAAAAAAAAAAACTCTTTAGACTAAAATTTATGGAAATAAAAAAATTGTTTAAAAAATAATTTTTTTAGTCACCTTTGCTTTCACATCGTCGTTTTAAGAAAGAAATTAAAAAAAAAAATTACTTTCCCGTATAAACTATTTAAAAAAACTTTTCAAAACTTACTACTAAAAAAAATGTTAATTATTTTTGTAAGACTTTCGGCGTTGTTTTCTATTATTTTTCTTTCTCTTAAGTTTAAAGTCCCCCGGTTATTATTTTTTATCCTTCAAATACATTTAGTGAAAAGTTTCTTAAAAATCTCATTTGAAAATTTAGTCATTATAATGTTTAATCAAAAAAGTCATTTTGAAAATGACAAACAATTTCTCCCCCGCTCTCCAATTTTTCTTTTTTGTAATGAAAAAGTTGAACAAGACAATTTAAATACTTTGCATTTCATGCCAATTTTCTACCCTGTTCATTTTAATTCATTAAAATATAAGACAAAAACTTGTCTTTTAAATGATAATTATAACAATAAAAATGATGATGATAATAGTAAAAATAAATGATATGCTTACCTATTTAAATTGATTGTGAACTTTATCAATTCAATGACTCTTAAACCATTGATATTGCAATTAAGTATGAAATGTTTACCTGTTTAAAGTGATTGTGAAGATAGATTTTTGGCATAAAATAACCCAACAAGGGTTGACATGTAAAATTCAACCAACTTGGCTGAGCCATCCAAGTTGAGTTTCTTTTCACCTGTAAAGTTGCCCTCTCCCCCTCTGCTCCTCATTTTAATTTATATTGGGGGATACTGTAATTCTATTTGGTGGTGGTTTTATCGGAAATTCCCTAGTGAATTATCTTCCCCTGCCGCTAGGGGCGAATCGCCAACATCGTATGTTGGCGCCAAAACCAAATTTCTTTACTTATCAGGGAGCCGTTACCAACGAGAGACGTAAAAATAAACGCTCTCATCACTTAGCCCCAAAACAGGGCCCACTTATCTACTGACCGTCGACTTGGACGGAGGCATTTTTTCACAGCACACTTTCGAAGGCATTGTGTCCGCATACTACAAGACGGTCACAATAGTACACCACAGAAGGCACCAAGACCAAATAGTCTACTTGAAAAGGGCCCATTCACCGTCATTTAAAGGAACTGTTACCCGGGCGAGAAGCTTCTAAAATAGCATCCCCCATCACTTATCACAGAACCGGTTACCAGGAAGAACGAGAAACGTGAAAACAAGCATCCTATCAACTTTCCAACCAGCAACAGAATACCCCTGTTATCACCATTACTCCAAGAACATTACTTGAACTCAGATAAGTCTGGTAGCAAATACCCATAAAATGTGCAACAAGTTCTTGTATTATTTGTCAATACATGTATTAAATTTCCTTTGTGTGTTTGTCTTCTTTGTCCGACAATTTGCCTACAACTACGGAGAAATAAGAGCTCCTTCGAATCCTGTAAATACTCTTAATTTTTATCCCTGGAAAAAAATACTGTTTAAACTGTAAGTTTTGTAGGCAAATAAATCGTACTTAGTATGCAGTGAGGAGATGGGTGCCGCTTTTGAAGAGAGGACACAAATGAGCTTTTGTTACTGCAAAAAGTTTACTATAAAATAGGGGTTTACACAAGAGTGTATAACAGTTCGGTGGGTTGTCATCCTTCTGTCCATGAGAAACGATAGAGTAGTGTCCAATTTTCTTTTTCTTTGGTGGAACTACGTAGCTTGGGTGGGTTGATATTGAGGATGAGCTGTTGCCCAAGCATCAAATGCCAATGCAGTTTGGCAGCGGTAGTGTCACAGGAGCTCTTGGTTGAACACTCGCATTCAGCATCACACCACCTTATGGATTCTGGCTCTGGATTTGTTTTCGGGGTTTACTCCCCTTATAAAGAAAACAGTCAGATAAAGGTAAAGAATAGGTTAACGACACAACAACAACAACAAGGCTTATAAACAACAAAAGCATTTATCATAGCAAGACGTAAGAAAATACCTTGTAAATATAAAGAAAAACAGTCAGATAAGGGTAAAGAATAGGTTAAAGACACAACAACAAGGCTTATAAACAACAAAAGCATTTATCATAGCAAGACGTAAGAAAATACCTTGTAAATATAAAGAAAAACAGTCAGATAAGGGTAAAGAATAGGTTAAAGACACAACAACAAGGCTTATAAACAACAAAAGCATTTATCATAGCAAGACGTAAGAAAATACCTTGTAAATATAAAGAAAAACAGTCAGATAAGGGTAAAGAATAGGTTAAAGACACAACAACAAGGCTTATAAACAACAAAAGCATTTATCATAGCAAGACGTAGAAAATACCTTGTAAATATAAAGAAAAACAGTCAGATAAGGGTAAAGAATAGGGTAATGACACAACAACAAGTCTTATAAACAAAAAGCATTTATCATAGCAAGACGTAAGAAAATACCTTGTAAATATAAAGAAAAACAGTCAGATAAGGTAAAGAATAGGTAATGACACAACAACAAGGCTTATAAACAAAAAGCATTTATCATAGCAAGACGTAAGAAAATACCTTGTAAATATAAAGAAAAACAGTCAGATAAGGGTAAGAATAGGGTAACGACACAACAACAAGGCTTATAAACAACAAAAGCATTTATCATAGCAAGACGTAAGAAAATACCTTGTAAATATAAGAAAAACAGTCAGATAAGGGTAAAGAATAGGTTAAAGACACAACAACAAGCTTATAAACAACAAAAGCATTTATCATAGCAAGACGTAAGAAAATACCTTGTAAATATAAGAAAAACAGTCAGATAAGGGTAAAGAATAGGGTAATGACACAACAACAAGGCTTATAAACAAAAAGCATTTATCATAGCAAGACGTAAGAAAATACCTTGTAAATATAAAGAAAAACAGTCAGATAAGGGTAAAGAATAGGGTAACGACACAACAACAAGGCTTATAAACAAAAAGCATTTATCATAGCAAGACGTAAGAAAATACCTTGTAAATATAAAGAAAAACAGTCAGATAAGGGTAAAGAATAGGTTAACGACACAACAACAAGGCTTATAAACAACAAAAGCATTTATCATAGCAAGACGTAAGATACAATACAAATACAAAGTGTAACTTGTGCTACAAATGCGTGTGTAAGTTTTACAATGTATTACAATAGAAATGTATGTAAGTATGAGTTGCAAAAGTCATAAGTAGAAAATGTATGTAAAATGAATGAAATGTATGAATTGCTAAGTTGCGAGGTAATGCTCTCGCTTGACTTATCTGAATCAGGTAGAATGTCTTGCTAGTTCGTTTGTTTGATTTTACGCGTCGGCGGCAATTCCATGTTGTTCAAAAGACTCTATCGTTCCCAACGTCTATGCTGTGTAAAAAACTATATCGTGCTTCGACCAGGGTCCCAGCTGAAGAGGGTGATTTCAAGGTATCAAACTCAAAATTGGTGGTTAACACTGATCCTCGTAACGTGTGCTCTGATTGGTTGCTGACAAAGGCCCTTAGCCAATCGCATGAGGTTTCTCATCAGTTTATGGCTAAGACCCCTGAGCTCTGTTGCTATGGTCAAAGGAGGTCACTGTAATTGTTTTTCGCTTATGATCTTCTTTATTTGCATAAGGTGAAAATAAGGTAATATTATTTTCCACACCCTTGCCTTTCCTTGGGATGAGGTTAAACCGCTAGGTAGCGGAGGTTTTATATCTGACTTTTCCTTGTCCTAGATGGGTTTCCAACCAAGGCTAAGGAACCCCGTCTAACTCATTTGGGGATTTATGCGAGTAGTAAGTACCCTAATGCTACTTCTGTGTGGATGGCCGTAAGTACCCCCTGGAGTTCATCTGCCTTGTGAGTAGAATATGTAAAATAAGGAAAACGATTCAAAGAGTTTGGTAGTGTTGGATTGGGTTGCAGATAAATATACCTGTGGAAACTTAGCTGTTGAAGTTGTTCCTGGTAACTTGTTCAGGCCTTGTTGTTGAAATTTCATAGCAGTAGTTGCGTTTGTCTGCTCTCATGTCCTAGGTGGCGGACTTGTGGGGATTTAAAATAAATAAAAAGTTCTGAGCATCTGGACGCTAGCGTTCAGACTTAACGGGCAGATTAATAAAGTCTTGATCTATACTTCAAAACAGTTGTGTCTTATTATTTCTCTTCATCTAATCATTTAATAACCCTATAAATTGGTGATCTATTGACGTGATTCGAACAACACCACCATAAACCGATGTAATTTAACAAACTGATCTAATTTAAAAAAAACAAAAAACAACCTCACTGATGCATCCTTACCGTAGCTCCGCTACTTGGGTGGGGATGTATTATGGGGATTTAAAATAAATAAAAAGTTTGACATGCAATACTCCACTTTGGCGCTATCTTGGGCTAGACGGGCGGTCGGAAAGGCCCCCTCTGATCAATCGGCTTGTCACGTCAAGCCCTAGCACCTATATGATTTTTCCAACCCTATTGCCCTTATGGCAAGCCCCAACCCCTTTTTATCATATGGGTGCTAAAAAGCGGTGGCTGCGGGTCTACATGTCCTGGGAATGATGTTAAACTCTATCTGATGGTGAGGTTCCAGTTTTGGAGAATGTGGAGCACCCCTTCATCACCATTGCTCACTGGTCCACTCTGACCCGGAGTGGTAGTACCTGTTAGGGTCCCATCTATGGGTTGAATAGAAAAATGTATCTATAAAAAAAATTGTATTATCCATTAAGAATTGATTTATTTCAAAACTTTATCGGCATTAAATGACCCACTGAGGTTGATATGCCGCAAAACAAAACAAACCAAAAAATAAATAAAAAGTTCTGAGTGTCTGGACGCTAGCGTTCAGACTTAACGGGCAGGTTAAAAAAAGTCTTGATTTATACTTCAAAACAGTTGTGTCTTGTTATTTCTCTTCATCAAATTATTTAATAACCCTATAGACTCACTGTCTAAATCCTCACTCTCTGGGTCTTGTAACAATGTGGTCTTCTAGCTAGAATTGCTAACGTGGTAGCGACAAAAGAGAGGACAATTCTTTGTGACCCCTTTTTTTATAGTTAGTGTCACATGACCTCCAGAAGGGCTGTGATTGGCTAATTTGGCCTTTTGCACAGGTGTCCCCCTACAAATTCTAACAATTCTGTAAATGACACCTGGTTTCTTCTTAGATGTCCGCCTGACAATCTCTTTATGAAAATGAGCCTTGAACCAAATATGAATTTGTTGAAGTGCTCTGATAATTGTCCTCTCATCGCAATTGGATATCTTGGTGAATTATTATCTTCGATAAATGTATTTACCCAAACCCTCCCCCCACAAGTAGAATTTCAACGAAGATCCTTATGGTGAAACTAGAGTAGGTTATTACTGTGTACCTTTATAATATATATATTACACCTACGACCCGCTCAGGCGGGGGTCCAGTGAGCTTCAGTGAGCTTCGGCCACTGGACCGGTGAGATGGTAAATTAATAGCGTCGATCCCAGAGGGTCATCCCTCCAGGCAATACCTGCCCCCTTGACTTAAAGGGGCAGGGCTGGGTTTATTGCCAAGCGCCTGAGGCGCCCCCCTTGAGGGGGAATGCCGACGGGATCGATGCAATTTTTCCACCTGCCACCCATGAGTCTCAGCTTGTGGGTGGTCCCACATAAATAGGACCTTCGTGCCTGACCCGGTACGAGTGGGGTACTGGGAAAATAAAAACTATAATATATATATATATATATATATATATATATATATATATATATATATATATATATATAAAGATCCAGATATCATCATCATCATCATCATCATCATCATGTCACGCAATTAGCATGGATATTCATGACAATCTCTTGCCAAACTTCTCTATTACTCATTGTCCCAGGGAGGTCCTTTGTGCAGCATCCAGTATCTGCGCAGAGCTGGTCAAGGTAGGTCCTTGCTGGATGGCCCACATTGGCATCTCCATGTACTGGTTTCCACAAGAGAATGTTGCTTATGAGTTCGTCCTTGCTTCTCCAGCATGTCTTGTCCGTCTCACTTGGATGGTTTGTGAGATAGGGGGCAGGTGGCCATACAGCTGCTTCTTGGTCGGGTGTTGTTTCCACACCTTGTTCAAGATTGCACGCAGCATTCTTGTGCAACTCCCATCTAGCTTATTCTGTTGTATACTCTCTTTACTTCTATTATTCTTCTGCTCATCTTTGGTATCTTACATTCTTCTTCTAGTGTTTGGACTTCATCTTGAGGACTTTGTGTCTGGTCTTCCATTGGGGATTTCTCTTTATCAGAAGCCCTGTGTCATTGGTAGTTTATAGATAATAACTCAAGACTTCGATTTGCTTAGATCATATTTTATTCCGAAATCCCCACCAGACTACCTGCACAGATTGAGTCGGCAGTGCGCTTAACACGACTTACCACCTTCATGGTTTGGCCGATACTGAACTAAAAAACTCTCTTTCTAATCTAAACCAGAAGAGGGTCTTCTCCACCGATTCTCATGGTATCCACCGGAAGGATCAGGATGAGGTCAAGCCATGTCACTCAATCCTTCAAGGCTGCCGGCTGCAACTTATAACAGCCATTTTGGTTTCTACACTACTGTAAATAAGTGTTAGGGTACTAACAATTACGTAACAATTCTCCAGGCATCTTGTTAGGGTCCAAGTGGTGCAGCCATACAGTAGCACTGATACAACTACAGCAGTTTTCTTTTGATTCATTTTTTTAATTGAACTTTATTGAAACACAAATTTTGATCAGAAATCATCTATTTATTAGATCAAATTTTTTTTATTCTTTTTTATTTTTATTTATTTTTTCAATAATTAATTGTGGAAAAATGACACCTGTCACATGTAAGTAAATTATTGGATACAGTTTGATAATATCTTTTGAAATAGAGAATATTTTTCTTTCTCTGTTGATAGTAATCTCTTTCTCTTTCTCTCTCTTTCTCTCTCTCTCTCTTTCTTTCTTTCTTTCTCTCTGTGTCACTCTCACTCACTCATATATTGAAGTGTTAATTCCACGTATGCTTCTTATATAAATTTGATGAAAATGGCATGGCCTATATTAGGTAGACCCAAATTTTCGTTTGCTTTTCATTTTAAAAATGAATTAAAATGATTATTTAAGGTCAAATATCTGGTGCATTATGAAATTCATTCATTGATAAATCAACACTGAAAATTTCATTAAAATTGGATAATTCCCTGATTTTTGATAAATTTTTTTAAAACGGGTGATTAAATTGGTTTTGTAAAAACATGGATTTATCAACAAATTGGGTATACCTAGCCTTTATGTTTAATAACTAAAAGAAAGTGTTGAAAAAATATAATGTACTTCCAATTAAAGGCCACCCTGACAACTGGGGCAGTAGACTGAACCTCAATGGAGCCACCTGTTGGCCTTGGGTGGCAACCCATGATGCTTAAGGACAGAATCCTGGTGACTGAGCAGTCCATGACTTGCAACACTACACTTAGGCCCTTACTTAGGCTAGACAGATTAGTCAGAGATGTCCCCTCTGATCAATCGGCTGGTCACTTCAAGCCCTTGCACCTATATGATTGTCCCAACCCTATGGCAAGTCTCAACCCTTTTTATCATAAATATGTCCTGGGTGTGATATTAAACTCTATCTGATGGTGAGGTTCCAGTTTTGGACCCCAACCCCTTTTTATCATATGGGTGCTTGAAGGCGGTGACTGAGGGTCTACATGTCCTGGGAATGACGTTAAACTCTATCTGATGGTGAGGTTCCAGTTTTGGAGGTTTGGGGAATGTGGAGCACCCCTTCATCACCATTGCTCCCTGGTCCACTCTGACCCGGAGTGGTAGTACCTGTTAGGGTCCCATCTATGGGTTAGATAGAAAAATGTATTTATAAAAAAAATTGTATTATCCATTAAGAATTGATTTATTTCAAAACTTTATCGGCATTAAATGACCCACTGAGGTTGATATGCCGTAAAACAAACCAAACCAAACCAGTTTTGGAGGTTTGGAGAATGTGGAGTACCCCTTCATTACCATTACTCCCAGGTCCACTCTGACCTGGTGTGGTAGTACCTGTTAGGGCCCCATCTATGGGTTAAACAGGAAAAATTAAGTACCATCAAGAATGAATAAAAATAAATACCATTAATATTCTTTCAGCAGAATTATTGCCTTTTATTTAAAAAAAAAAATCGGTTATTTCCTATAAGTCTAACATAACAAAAGGGGAACCACTCTTGACTGATAAATTATTTATTTATTTCCCCATTAAACTAACCCTAAACCCGTCTTCTTTTTTCATAGTAGGTCAATAAATAAATGAATAAATAATTTATCAGTCAAGAGTGGTTCCCCTTTGATGATGTTAGACTTATAGGAAATAATCAAAAAATCTCCTGAAGAATTCTCTAAGTTCTCTGCTCTTCCGTAGTTGTAGACGTATCTATTTTTAGGACAGTCAAATTAGTAACTCGTTGAATGCTAGTGTGACAAACGGAACTTATATTTAAATCTCTATGGACTTCTGCCAACGTATCATTTGGGTGGTTAAGACAAGTGCAAAATATCATTCAATCTATTTTGATATCAGATTTCAAACACGACACTTAACTGGGTGACCTTAGTAGAGATATATCTGCCTTGACATCTTTGGTTGGTTGTCTGGATGGATTTACGGCATGTTAACCCGTGTTGGGTCATTTTATGCCAAATAATTTTTTTGTTTTATTTCTTTTTGATGGGTACTCAATTATTTATTTATTTTTTTTAAAACTCAATTTTTAAAAAGCTCGTTTTGTTCTGTTTAACCCATAGATGGAACCCTAACAGGTACTACCACTCTCGGTCGGACATTTTTGGATTACAAACAATATTTGGTTATTTCCTATAACTCCAACCTAAAAAAGGGGAACCACTCTGAATGGATTTTATAAATTATTTATTCATTGATCTACTAGGAAAAAAGAAGACGGGGTTAGGGTTAGGGTTTAGGGTTAGTTTAATGGGAAAATAATGGGTAGCAGATAAAATTCATTCAGAGTGGTTCCCCTTTTTTTAGGTTGGAGTTATAGGAAATAACCAAATATTTTCTTAAAAAAGAATAAAATTAGTATAAATGATTTTCAATTTTTTTCCCCCAAGGGGGGAGTTGGGGATATTTCATTGTTTGAAACAAAAACAAACAAACAAAAATAAATTAGATCAATTTGTATTCAAAAAGAGAGTGTCTGGGGTATGACGTTAAGCTTCATCTATTGGTGAGGCTCCAATTCTGGAGCTCTGGGGAGTGTGGAGTACACCTTCATCACCATTACTCCCAGGTCCACTCTGACCTGGAGTGATAGTACCTGTTAGGGTTTCATCATTAGGTCATTTTATGCCAAATATATTTTTTGTTTTATTCCTTTTTGATAGATACTCAGTTACTTTTTTTAAAAAAACAATTTAAAAAAAAACTCATTTTAACCCATAGATAGATAAAAAAAAAATGAGTTTAAAAGAAAAATTTATTAGCCAACAAGAATGAATAAAACAAATGTCTTTGGCATAAAATAACCCAACAAGGGTTGACATACCATAAAATCCAACTAACCATAAAACAAAAAAAAAAAATGAATATTTTAAAAAGATATTTAAAAAAGATTTGATATTTTTCTATTTAGACATTTTGGAATTATTGCTTTCTTCTCAATGAATATCATTTAAAAAACAATTTTTTCTGATAAATTTTTGTCTAGTATTATTTGTGTTATTCGGAGTATTTTCCTCATCTTCACTGTTATTTGTACAACGTTTCGGCCAATGTGCCCTCCGGCCTTCTTCAGGTATTTCTTGTCAGAATCGGGAACCTTCTTGGACTCAGGAACCTTCTTGTTGTAATCGAGAGCCATCACGGAACTTTGAACCTAACCCTTTAGTATCCTGTTCTCATTCCGCTAACCATAGCTGGGGTACAGGTGTTAAGCTTGTGTTAATTATTATTCTATGTTACTGCTGTCCCTGACTAGGATTGAACCTGCAGTCTAGAGATAACTGTCACTTAGAACTGTCTTAACCTAACTCCTTTATCCACTAGGCTGTGTGTCCAATTATACAAATAATACTAATTATCAAGCCTCATCTAAAAAATTCAGAGAAATTTTTGTCTGTTTGGCACAAGTTCATATGAGTAAACTTGTGGGGTGTTTGGGGCGGTGTTGTGGTGATTTGGTTTGCTATGGTGGTAGCTTTGTTTTTGTAATTATGATTGTTTGGTTGTTTTGTTTTACGCCATATCAACTCTTTTTGGGTCATTTAATGCTGAATTTCAGTACTACACAAAAACTCCTGCGACACTGCCATTGCCAAACTGCATAGGTTCTTATCATTTCCTTTGGACCACAGCGGCTGTGTGGAGAGGGGGGATCTGCTGCTTGGGCAAAAGCACCACCCAGGCTATGTAGTTAAAAAAAAAAAAAAAGAATTGGAGACTACACCATCATCTTTCGCAGACGGAGGGATGCTGACCAAACTAAACTAAATCAAATCATTTTGATAAACAAAAGACTCTGGTTGCTTCCAGTACCTGCTGTTGCTCTAGTGATCACCCAATTAAGTATTGAACAGACTCATTGCTACTTAACTTCAGTGATCTTGTGGGAATTACATGTAGGCACACAATGATAACAACCCCCCCCCCAAAAAAAAAAAAAAAAAAAAAATTGGCCAAATGCAATGGGTAATTTTCACCTTTAGTTGGCTAAATTCCTAGCATAAAATTGTGCGTGCGCATTATTTGAAATGAACTTAATTGTTATTAAGAACACATTTCATGATATTTTTGTGTTAAAGCATGCAGTTGTATTGTTTTCGAAAAAAAAGTTTCTAAGATTTGTTTATTTGGCACGGAGACTTTCAAAATAGCTACCGGCTTAGTTCAAAGTGAAAGTCAAGGGAGGTTACACTAATTGCCTTATTTGCTAGGAATTTAACCAACTAAAGGTGAAAATTACCATGCAATGTTTATGTATTTGTTGAGTTGTTTTTTTTATCTCATTAAGCTTGTACATAAAAAGATTACTCTTATTTTAATTATATTTTAATTGGTTTCTATATAAAATCATTCATAGGATTGATTTTAAATACGTTGGAGAATAAAACAATAATATTAGAGATCAATAATGCCAAGTAATTATTTATTAAACCTGGTTTTGTTAAAACCAGTATGCAAATTAGACACACCATATATTATGTAAACCTTTATTTCTTAGTAATATATAAGACATATTGTGGGATTTTAAATGCACTAATAACATGGGCTGTTTTGAGGCAAATCTAATTCAGATTTTTATAGAGACATCATTAATAAATAAGATATATTATGTGCATTGATTTTGACGATGACTATAAATTAAATACTCATTGATAAACTTAATCGGATAAAATCTTTCCATGTTTTGTTGGGAGTAAAAATTCCTTTTTTTTTTTTTTTTTTTTTTTTTTTTTTACTCGCTACAGCCTCTCCCTCAATCATTGGTTGATTAATTTTAATGGCAAGTCAACCCATCTGGGGTTATTTTATGCCTAGAACTTAGGGAATTGCATTCATTGTAATTTTTATTTACATTTTTTTTTATGTAGTTGTTTTGTAAGAGTTTTTTTTTTTTTTGGTTGGCCTTTTTTTATGGCATATAAACCCTTTTTGGGTCATTGAATGCTGAATCAAGTCATTTTTGATAAACAAAGGACTCTGGTTGCTTACAGTACCTGCTGTTGCTTAAGTAGTCACCCAATTAAGTATCCCGCCCTGTCGGCTGGGGCGTTAGAATGCATCTCTGCAGAGGGGTAAGACTCCCCCAATGGGGCCACCTGTTTGCCGTGGGTGGTGACCCGTGATGCTTAAGGATAGAGCCCAGGTGGATGAGCAGTTCATGACATGCAATACTCCACTTTGGCCCTATCTTGGGCTAGACGGACGGTTGGAGAGGCCCCCTCCAATCAATCGGCTGGTCACATCAAGCCCTAGCATCTATATGATTTTCCCAACCCTACTTCCCTTATGGCAAGCCCCAACCCCTTTTTATCATATGGGTGCTAGAAGGCAGTGACTGAGGGTCTACATGTCCTGGGAATGACAAACTCTAGCTGATGGTGAGGTTCCAGTTTTGGAGAATGTAGAGCACCCCTTCATCACCATTGCTCCCTGGTCCACTCTGACCCGGAGTGGTAGTACCTGTTAGGGTCCCATCTATGGGTTAAATAGAAAAATGTATTTATAAAAAAAATTGTATTATCCATTAAGAATTTATTTATTTCAAAACTTTATCGGCATTAAATGACCCACTGAGTTTGATATGCCGTAAAACCAAACCAAATCAATTAAGTATCGAACTGGCTTATTGCTGCTTAACTTTGGTGTTCTAGTGGGAACTGGTGCTTTCAGAATGACTTGACCATAATTTTCTTTTTCTTTTCTTTTTTTTCTTTTCTTTTTCTTTTTCTGCCACACAATCCTTTTTAGAATAGGAATCCTTTTTAAACAGATTTCTTCTTTGTGTTTCAGGTCTGTGCCTGGAGCCAGTGTTGCTGAATACGAACGCTGTCTTAAAAAGATCTACACTGTAACATCAGTTCAGGTGAGTGGTTCACACCTTTCACTCTTTTCACACCGGATGTGGAAGTCTCTTTCTTATTACCTCCACTTATGTGAATGTTCTCTCTCACCATGTTGGAGGTGTGCGTGGTTTAATGGAGATGGTGAGACAAGTTCAAATCCTGGATGTGGCTGTTTGCATTTCACACACTGCTACTACCCTTGAGAATGGTACGAATCCAACTATTCTCCCTCCAACTATGGGTAAACAGGGTTCTTTAACCTTGGCATGGTAACCAGTCTAGGAGAAAGAAAACTCTGAATTCAAACCGAAGGAGCTCTCTTTTAATTAGTCAAAACTGTTTGATTTCTCCTCCTTCCCCCAAAACATGAAATAATCCTCCATATTGTTCAGAATTGTGTGGGCCACTCAGTGCCAAACAACTTCATTAAACAACATTAATGCACTCCTAAAGTAGCTCATGATCACCAAATGTCATAGTAATAATAGATATTTATGAAACTTAGTATAGGACAAAAGGCATGTGTGTCGCTCAGTGAGGATCAAACTCATTCCACAGTTGTGATGAGCCTACCTTTCATTAACCATTATCCAATGGAAAGGGATGAGCAGTCCATGACATGCAACATTCCACTTTGGCTCTTACTTAGGCTAGAAAGGTGGTTGGAGAGGGCCCCCCTGATCAATCGACTGGTCGTATCAAGCCCTAGTACTTATATGATTGTCCCTACCCTATTGCTCTTATGGGGAAACCCCCAACCCTTTTTATCATATGTACTAGAAGGCAGTGACTGCGGGTCTTAGTGTCCTGGGTATGACATTAAACTGCATCAAATGGTGAAGTTCCAGTTTTGGAGCTCTGGGGAGTCTGGAGCACCCCTTCATCACCATTACTCCCAGGTCCACCCTGATCCAGAGTGGTAGTACCTCTTAGGGTCCCATTTATGGGTTAAATAGAAAAAATGAGTTTTAAAGAATGTGTTTAAAAAAATTGAATCTAAAAAGAAGAAGAATTTTCAATACCCATTAAGAAGGAATAAAACAAAATATCTTTGGTATAAAATAACCCAACAAGTGTTGACATGCCATAAAATCTAACCAACTAACCAATGGAAAGGCTGATTATATTCTGATAAAGTTTTTCCCCTTTCTGCAATGATTAGTGCATTTTAATTTCAAAATTTAAAAAATTAAGCCCCCCCCCCATCAAATTCTAATTAAAATAAAACATCTTAAATTGTAATGTTTTATTTTCATAAATTTTGTCGATTGTCCGAGTTATGTTGATTTTTTGCTCTCCAAATTTATGGGTGTGTGTGAAGAATAGTAACTTTTTGTAATCTATTTTTGTCTGTAAAATGAGTTCTAGAGCTTCCCTACTACTAAAAATTGGTTTATAAAAGCATTTTGGCCAAAGAAATCCAACAATGATATTAAAAAAAAGTCTTAAAATTAACCAATTTTGAATTATTAATAATTTCTATTTTTTTTTTATAGCAAGATCAATTAGTGGGAAAATCCCAATGTGGCACTGCACCAATGACAACATTTTGTTTCTTTTATCATTTTACATATATTGAACATTATTTTTACCCAAAAGATAGTTTGGTTTTTGCTCAGAACCAAAGCTACATCAGTTAAGATTTTGGACTTTTATGTTTTAAGTGTTTCCATTCAACCATTGAATAAGGAATATATGGAGCCAAATAACTGTCAGTGTGCAACAGAAATGATCCGTATTATGTTGGTGGTTGGATATATTTGAAATAATAGAGAAACAATATATTTCCCTTGTATCAATCAAATTGCCTACAAAATTCTGACAATATACAAAGCTCAAAATCGGCATGACATTTCATAATGGAATTGAAGCAATATAGATAAATAAATGAAGGAAAAAAGAATTTTAAATTTAATGTTTTTTTTCCTTCATTTATTCGTCTGCTGTCTGTCTGTATCTATATATATATATATATATAATGTGAAGTAAATACACACAAGTGGTGTGTTTATGATATGGCTTTTTTTTTTAGCCAACAATTTTTGGGAGAACATGTGCTCAATTGAAGTCGTACCTAATTTTGAAAGTTGATTGAAATAATTAATTAATTAGGGCATACCTATTTAAATGTAAGGCTAAACAAATCGAGAAAAGTACATATAGAGATTGATTTTTCTCGATTTGTTTAGCCTTACATTTAAATAGGTAGGCCCACCTAATTAATTAATTATTAATTAATTAACTTTCAAAATTAGGTACGACTTCAATTGAGCACATGTTCTCCCAAATATATATATATATATATATATATATATATTAAATTGTTGTAGATCCAACAAGAGAAAAGTAAATGTTCTATAATAAAAAGGCTGCAAAGATGTTTGAATTTTTTTTTCTATTTATTTTTTTGGGACTTATTTCACTATATCATCATTTTTTAAGAGAGAGAGAGAGAGAGAGAGAGAGAGAGAGAGAGAGAGAGAGAGAGAGAGAGGGGTAATAAATGATACTGGTTGATTCCATGTCCAGTCTGGTGGTTAGTGTTCTTTTCATGAATTACTTTGATTTGCCTCCATTTCCTCTCTTCTTGTTTACATACAAGCATGTTTTGTCTTTCCACTATGTTTGTGTTTATATATGCGTATATATATTTGAAATAGCTCAATTTTAAAAAGAGGTGATATTGCTGGCATCGAAACCCTACTAGCCAAGATTCAACTTGAAAAATGGTGTTAGTAAAAGCAAAACAAAAGCAAAGGCAGTTAAAAATCAACATTCAGTTTAGTTGGCATTTTGTTAATATGCAACAAAACAAAACAAAAAAAAACAGTTATTTTACATACAAAAACAAAAACTTGTATTTTGTATTAGTATTGTTAGTGTAATACCAGCAATATCGCATCTTTTTAAAATTGTGATATTATTGCTGGCATCGAAACCCTACTAGCCAATATTCAACTTAAGTGGGATGGTTATGTTGTCCGAATGAATGAGAACAGGCTTCCAAAGAAGATTTTATACGGGCAACTACCAAATGCTAAGCGTTCTATTGGACGTCCTCTCTTACGCTACAAGGACAAATTGAAAGACAATTTGAAACGCCTCGATATTGACCTGAGTGCTTGGGAAGATCTAGCATCGGATCGGAAGGAATGGCGTAAGACCTGTTTCGCTAAACTAAAGAGCTTTGAACAAAATAGACAGAAGCATAGAGATCGGCTCTGCCTAACTTTAAAAGAAAAACATTTAACTCCTGCCTTGGATCATTTCATTTGTCAGTGTGGCTTCATGGCTCGCAGCAGGGCTGGGCTGTTGTCACACTCAAGGAAACATAAAATGTCTTCTTGACAGCATGCACAACATGGGAGTAATCAAATCACTCACTGCTGACCCTCATCTATCGTTCTCGATAGGAGAGTCCACCATATTCTATGTGTGTATATTTATTTACCAACCCCTCCGCACGCGCTGGATGTGACACAAGGTCAATTTCTTAAGCTGAGTTTAACAGATTTGAATTCAGAGTTTTCCTTCTAGACTGGTTACCTAACCATGGTTAAAGAGCCCAGTCTGCCCTGCTATTTACCCATAGCTGGAGGGAGAATTGGATTCATACCTGTCTCATGGGTATTAGCGCCATATGAAATGCAAACCACTTCGTCCAGGAATTGAACTCGGGTCGACGAGTCCATTTCCTACGACTCTAACCACATTCAAGAAGATCCAGTTTGTTTCTTTTAATTCTAAAATAATTCTCTGAATATTTTAGTGTAGGGATTATCTCCCCTTGACTTGCTACGGTTTGACGTTAGATGGTGTTGCGACCTCGATACTTAAAGACAGTCCTGCAAAAGTCAAACTCTCTTCTGGATTCTCCAGTTATGAACTAGACACAAATCTTCATTTGGAATGTGTGTCTGTACACAGTTCCTTAATACTCTGTCTTCATTAGGGGGTTTGGCTCACCAGCCCCAATCACGTCCATGTTACCACCACCCTGATATCTATATTTGTAACTTGTCTCTGATTTGGTCGATGAAGATACGAGGAATGAACAAAGGAATTATTATTAAATTCTTTTTTGTCTTTTAATTTCAGAGTTTCTGGCGAGTGTACAACAACATTCCTGATGTTTGTTACCTCAGCAGTCGATATTCCTACCATTTGATGAGAGGGAACGAAGACCAGTTTGGTAAGTCTATGGGTTTTACACTTTAAAACAGTCAAGCCATAACTATTTGTATGAGAACACAGTTAAGTCGAACTTAACGGACCTAAATTCCACCATCATATGTCACCCCACCGAAAGAAGAAAAATACCAAAAATCAGGGAAGTAACCGAATTTAATCTTTAGAAACTGCGTTGCACCTCAAAGATATGTGGCTCAAAGTTAACTGACCTGAAAAAACGTAAAAGTTTTTAAATAAAATAACTGTTGCATTTTATCTTTTATTCATCATTTTTTCACGCTCAGAATTGCGGAGACATGGAATAAACTGCCCGCGTCTGTTGCAGGCTGCAGAAGCCTGAGTCTTTCAAAGCCTCCATGCTTCCTGTAGTCTGCTGACACTATACCTGATGCCACTCTCCACATACATATGCACACACGCGTACACATACATGCATATTACTACTGTAAACTGTTCATGTTCCTGACACTAATACATTATTCTGTGTACTTGACATGAGACTTTGATGAGTTGTGGTGCACCTGGGCACTGTACACAATAAATTTCATTATTATTATTTATATTATCAACACTGAAAATTTCATTAAATTCGGTTAATTCCCTGATTTTTTGGTATTTTTTTTTTCTTTCGGCAGGGTGACATACGATGGTGGAATTTAGGTCCATTAAATTAGGTTTAACCCACTAGGCAAACTATACACACACACACATACATACATACATACACACACAAACACGTATAAGTTAGGATTGCATAGACACAGTCAATGTTAATAGATCACATAAGTGCTGTTGGCTCCGTGTCTATGGTATTTGAAATTAGATCTACATATGCTCTATCATAGGTATTGAACACTTTTTGTTTATAAATACAGCAAACTACTCTCAATCATTTAACTATTTTTTTTATTCCCAGATTTTTCAAATATTTTAGTTTCATTGTAAAATTACAAATATACGCTTGATATTTTTTTATTTTTTGTTTTTAATTTTTAGGGAAGATGAATTCAATTGCAGGGGAGGTAACTGGAGTTTTAAATGCCAAAAAGCCGACACTGTAAGTAAAAAGAGTTTTAAAAAATGAATAAATGTTTGTAGAAAGGAAACTGTTAAAGTCCTTGAAATTGATATATTTTAATTTTTTTTTTTGCAAGAGTCTGTGCCTATTTTGTGTCTTGTTACTTTTAGAAACGTCTCCACAGATTTTGAAAGCTGGCCATCAAATTTTTTAAAAGAGTGTCTGATGGGTCATTTAGAATATACAAAAAAAAATGTATTTTATACAATTTTTATTTTGGTTTACAGTTTGAACAACTTTTTAAATATAAAAACTCCAGAAGCTATTGGGAATTTTCCCAGTATGGTTGAAAATTCTTTAGCTGCTCAATATAAATTAAAAAATAGACAAATTGTGGTTATTTCCTATAAGTCTAACATAAACAAAGGAGAACCACTTTTGACTGATAAATTATTTATTTATTGATCAACTAGGAAAAAAGAAGCCGGGTTAGGGTTAGTTTAATGGGAAAATAGATAATTTATCAGTCAAGAGTGGTTCCCCTTTGTTTATGTTAGACTTATAGGAAATAAACAAAATTGTTTATTAAAAAATAAATAAATAAAAGATGTGATTCATATTAATTATGTAAACAAAGAAAAAAGAATTACTATGATACCAATAAAAAAAAAAGAATAAAGGACGGGTTCATAGGTTTGATTTTTGAGCTTTTGCAAATCTTTATATCTTTGTTGGTAGAGCAGCTTGTGTGTTTAACCAGGTTTCTCCAAAGAAACCAAACGGTGCGAGTTCAATTCTTGCCAACAGCTTATTCTTATTTCTTATTTCCATCTTTGTTTCTTGCTGTCAACAAATGAGAAAATGAATGAAAGTTGTTTTAAACAATGTTTCATCTAAAAATAAAAATTCAAATCCTTTAAATGTAAATGTTTTGACAAAATAGAAATTCTAATTTTCTTTTAAGATCCAAATCTTGATGGTAATCTGAACATTAGCTACATAAATGAGAGTGGCCTCCCCTTGTTTATTTCACTTTTCATTTCCCTTTAAATCAATACAACTGCATTTCAAAACATGCAGTTGTATTGATTCGAACAAATACACATTTTCAGTGTTGATTTTAAATGTGAAAATGGTCGACCAAAACATATGGCTTCCTCAAAGTGAAATAAACATGAGGAGGTTACTCTCATTTATGTAGCTAATGTTCAGATTACCCTCTTGATTATAGAATTCTAATTTTCTTTTAAGATCCAACTCTTGATGGTAATCTGAACATTAGCTACATAAATGAGAGTGGCCTCCCCTTGTTTATTTCACTTTTCATTTCCCTTTAAATCAATACAATTGCATGTTTTAACACGAAAATATCATAAAATCTGTTCTTAATAACAATTAAGTTCATTTCAAATAATGCACAAGCACAATTAAGAACACATTTTATGATATTTTTGTGTTAAAACATGCAGTTGTATTGGTTCAAACAAATTCGTATTTTCAGTGTAGATTTACAGTGAAATGAAAATGGTCGACCAAAAGATATGGCTTCCTCAAAGTGAAATAAACATGAGGAGGTTACTTTCATTTATGTAGCTAATGTTCAGATTACCCTCTTGATTATAGAATATTTTGGAATTTTTTTTTTAATATTATATATTGTTTACATACCACAATAAAGATGAGGACAACAGTCCGAAAAATCAAAATTATACACATCAAGCCTCATCTAAAAAATTCTGACGAATAATTAAAAAAAAAAAAATTTTTATTTTTATTTTTTCAGGCTTTTGTATGGAAGGAATTGCTTTTGGCTGCAATTGGTGAACAATTAGTTGAATGCATGGCAGAAGGTGGGTGGCATTTTTCTTTCTTTCTTTCTTTCTGTTATGTTTTGTAATCAGTGGAATTTCTTTTGCCAAAGATTTCCATATTCTTTTGACTTGAAAAATCAATATAAACATTTCGAAAAACACTGTGAGGACATTTTGATAGAAAAATATTTTCAAAACTTGTGAGTTATCTCCCCTTAGCAATATTTTCATTACAGATTCATACAATTCTTTTTTTTTTCTTTTCCATTTCCATGTGGCAATTTTGTTTTGTATCTTTGATGGTCGGCAGAATTTTATAATAATTTGTAATATTGTATTTTGTAGAATTGGGGGAAGAATTATATTAAAAAAATGTAGCATTTAAAACCTAAATAAATAATTTTTCTCAAAACTAAAATTCTACTAATACAGAAGCCCGAGGTTACATTGGCCTGGATGTTGAGTTAGTACACAATAAAGATGAGGACAACAGTCCGAAATATCAAAATTATTCAAAACTAAAATTATTTTATATTCCTTCAAGATGGAGTCTCCTATTTTCATTCAGTAGAAGGCAAAGCAAAAAGAAGAGTGTGGGGGTGGTGGTAGGGAATTAAATTTTCAATTAAATGTCGATAAAAATGTTCTTGTAAAATAAAATGAATTTGGTGAAATAAAAATCAGTTCTGCATTTTTGTTTGTCAGTTTAAAAAAAAAAGATTTTGAGAAAATTTGATTTGAACTTCAAGTTTATATTTTTATATTTTAAAAACAAATGAAAATCTCTTTTGAGTTTGAAAATGGTTTCTTCCCCTCCTCTTTTCCTCCCTCCACTCCTCCTACTCTCTCATCTCCCCCCTCTTCTCATCTCCCCCTCTTTCCCTCCCTCCTACTCTCTTCTCCCTCCCTCCTACTCTCTTATCTCCATCTCTTTTCCACTCCTCCTACTCTCTTCTCATATCCCCCTACTCTCTCTTCCCCCCTCTTGTCCTCCCTCCACTCCTCCTACTCTCTTCTCATCTCCCCTCACTCTCTTCTCATCTCCCCACACTCTCTTCTCATCTCCCCCTGTCTTCTCCCTTCTTTCCTTTTCTCCCCCCTCCCCCTATAAGTACAGACAATCAATTTGTCAACCTTCAAACTGAGGGGTCATTGGTGTCCTCATGTCCAAACGTCAACCGTGTTCTTGTCTTCAAATCGGGATACAACAAAAAGACAAACTGTGCCTGGTCCTGGGGATTCTCACCTTGGAGCAGTACCTCCCAAATGCAGCAAAAGGGAGGGTTGAAGTAGTCTGACGCTTTCTTGTCACTAGTTGTTGGGGGGGGGAACCATTCAATTTCTGTTCTTACTCACACACATCTGACCCTTCATCAAATTATCCTTGTATTTACAGACAGCCCATTGCCAAATAGTTCTATTCCTCCATTTACATTGTATAGATAAGGAATCTCTTGAAGATTATTGCATTTGGACAATCACCATGGAATTTCCACTGATAATAGAAATTAAGGATTTTTTTTTTTTTTTTTGTGTTTTAACCTTTAATTTGTAGAGTGATACAATATCTATAAAACAGTGCCTTCTTTTGAGAAAGTATTGTCACTATTATGAATTTTAATGGGTTATCTCCCTTGAACAATATCCTTTTTTATTCGTCGTGTAATAGTTAGCAAGCTAGTCTCGCAAATCCGTTACCACTGAAAAGCGAATTTGATCCTCGCTAGTTGCCCCATACGTGTAACCTTCTTGTGTCACATCTTAACTGAAGAGTTATTTGGACGAATATCCTCATCATTATTATTTTTTTTTTTCTACCCTGGTATTATCTTTGTTTTGGTTTAGCTTAGTCGGTAGAGCATCTGTCTTGGAATCTCAAGGTTCCGGTTTGATACTGGCCTTCGCCAACTCAGCGCGTGTGAATAGCACAGCTTGGATCTGTGTGGTAAAGTGAGGAGCTGATGGTAGGTATGGCGTCCAACCTCAGACACAAAAAAATAATCTCCTTGTTTTAGTGCTAGTGAAAAGAGGATAGACTTCCTCGCGGTCTGGCTGATACCGACAGTAGGTCACTCCACCAACTTTACTACTTTCACTTGGGTGTACATTGAATGCAGTTCTGTTCACACACACACACACATTTTCGGTTATTTCCTATAACTCCAACCTAAAAAAAGGGGAACCACTCTGAATGAATTTTATCTGTTAATTAATCTACCCATTATTTTCCCATTAAACTAATCCTAAACCCTAACTGCGTCTTTTTTTTCCTATCAATCAATAAATAAATAATTCATCAGTCAATAAGAGTGGTTCCCCCTTTTTAGGTTGTAGTTATAGTAAATAACCTTAAAATCTATAAAAAATGAATTACATATGTAATATCATTTGCTTTTTTACTGATGCCCATTATGTTACTACTTTTCAACTTAGACAAACATTTGACCTTAAATAATCGATTTAATCAATTTTAATTCGTTTTTAAAATGAAAATGAGCGAAGAAATTGACAGTGCCTAGTTTAAATATATTTCTATCCTTAATATAAACAACACCTTACGATTAAAAAAAACAAAAAACTTATCAATCAATCTATCTTTATTTTTAATGTGAGTCGACATGTGTGTTGATATAAGAAAACGATTCTTTTTCTTTTTCTTTGGGAGTTGGCGTTATTTTAAATACAAACAGATGACTTAAATAAGTTGATTACTTTACAATTAGAACTTGTATCAGGGGTTTAAAAATCTTTTAAAACCTTTTAAGTGTTCCAAAGAAATTTCTGCAATTGCCATCATCCGTCTTCTTTTTTCCTAGTAGATGAATAAATAAATAATTTATCAGTCAGAGTGGTTCCCCTTTTTTATGTTGGAGTTATAGGAAATAACCATATTTTCTTTCTTGGTATGCGAAGGGGATTCAATAAATGAGGGAAATTTTTCCTAAGAAGTTGACAATAGGAAGCGCTGTTTACAGTTGTACCAAAAAAGAAACCAATAGTAATGTGTCTTTTCATGTCCTCAGAAGACTATCAGGATCACCGTTCTTTACTGACTGCTATGCCTGGAAATATTTTGTTGTGGCAAACCCATGTTTTGTTCATTTCTAAACCTTTTTTAAATTTTTTAAAAACTAAAACATGCTTCTCTATACACATCACATAATCTTCTATAAATATCACATGGTTTGCACTTGTCAACCACCAAAAATTTAATGACAGACCTCTGTTCTTGCCTGGAGCATTCTGTTTGGTTTGCTGCCATTTTGAATAGTCTCAAAACAAATATTTGTTTGCTGTAAACTAATTCCAATCAATGCAGAATTTACAAAAAAAAATTGTAGCATTTTTAAAACTTTAATAATTAATTTTTCTCAAAACTAAAATTCTGAAATTAATGAAGGTTGATTAAAAGCTAAAATTATTTTAGAAAAAAAAAAAAAAAACTTTCTCAGTTAACACTGGTGTGGATAATGATAATCTTCAGTTTATTTTGATTAGAATAAATAAATATATTTCCAAATATTTTAGGGACTAAATCTGAATTTTTTTTCTTTCACACATATAACTTTAATGGATTCATTTTGAGTTTGTGTCAAGTTTTTTTTTTTTAAAAGTGAACATTTTTTATTTTTAAAATTTTTTATTTTTTAGGAAGACAAGATTCTAAACAGATTTATTTTATGAATATACAAATATAAATAGTTTCCAAAACTGCCCACACACCTGAAATTTTTTTGTCTTTCCGTGAATATTGTTGTATTATTTTTATGGAGCTGAAATTCAGATTAATGAAATAAAATTTTCAAAAATTATTTTATCAGATTTTATAAGGGAAATTCAGTTTACTAAGATTTCACTGTCAGATTTCAGATTTCACTGTCAGATTTTTTTTGGGGGGGGGGGGGGGGATATTGAGGTGTGTGTGTGTGTGTATAAGTGATATATATATACATATATATATATATACACACACACACGGTTCATTTCGTAAAGGACACAATACTAAAGGTCAAATTTCTACCAACAAATTTTCTGCTACAATTAGTCACATAATAACACTTTACTTAGACACATTGGTATTTAGCAGTTGACATAATTGCATCATGTGTTGGCCTCATTTGAGCTTCCATTCCTTTGTAGTTATGTTATTTTCCAAGGATGAATGTATATTATTATTTTGAATATAAATCTTTGAAATCTATGTTGAGATGGCTAAATTGTTTGTTGTTGATGAGCTACCAACTTTGATATTTAGATTTATTAGACTCAACGGAATGTTTCAACATGAAATAATTTTATTTGTCTGAATTTTTGAGATGAGGCTTGATAATTTGTCTCATTTGGATTTTTTCGGATTGTTCTCATCTTTATTGTTATATACACAATGTTTCGGCTGATGTGCCCTCCGGCCTTCTTCAGGTATTTCCTTATGTTGTAATTGGGAGTCTAATAATCTAAATGAAAAGATTTATATTTGAAAAAAAAAAAAAAAAGTTGTCAAAAAAAAGTTACCCCCCACTCCCATATGAAAAGATGTGGATAACGATTCTGTGGTTGTTATTGTTTCCAGCTGATGAAATTGGAGGCTTGAGTTGCAGTATCCGAAACAAGGAAGACGTCTTCCAAATTTGGAATATTCGCTCTGACCTTGAAGAAAAGTCAAGTGTTGTTGAAAAGGTCAAATCTCTTTTACCAGAGGTCAACTTCTCATCAGTTCACTATAAAAGTAAGTGCAACTTTTTTCAACTTTTTTTTTTTTTTTGTGCTTAGAATTTTTAAATATCAAATTAGAAAAAAAGAGTTCTTTTTGATTTTGTTATATATATATATATATATATATATATATATATATATATATGAGGAAAATGAGTAAAGAAAGAAAAAAAAAAAAAAAAAAAATTCACTCTGATGAAGGTTGATTCTTGTATGTGTGCGAAATATTTTCACACACATAAACTGACCGAAACACATGTGTAAGTGATTGATTAAATTCATTTTATCCATTTACTTTTCTTTTCTTTACTCATTTTTCCTCATATTGTCGGATTCAATTCCTTTTCCATTTTTACATATCTTATTATAATGGAGATTGTATGTTTTTCTGTCTGTAACCGAAACTATATTACTACTCATATCACAATTTCCTTAGTTATTAACGACACATTCTCCATGATTCTATTTCTATTTAAACCTCAATTAATAATAAAACTGTTTGACATTATTAATACTGTTGGCCTTACCTAAATACTAATAATATGCAATTGTATTTATATATACAAGAAAATACCAGTTTTCAGAGTAAACGTAAAGCTAATTTGCATATTGATATTAAAAAAACTGATTTTAATAAAAATATGCTTGGTATTATTGATTTCTAATTGTTTGGTTTTATCTTAATGAATATGAGTAAAAAATCTCTTCAATAAATCCTAAAAGAAATTCATTAACAAGAAGAAATAACTGTAAATTTATTCTTTACTTCCTATTTTAACTAAATAGTTAAACTAGGAAAATTTAGCATTGAAAAACGGAAGTGATGAAAGAGTAAGTTTCAGTTGTTCTATTTTCCGATTATACCCTCCTCTGTTTCAAATCTTTTTATTTGAATTCTTAATTAGTTTCATTAGCCTTTCTGATTCAATATAATATTTTATTACATTAAAACTTAAATACTTGCACCCAGAGGGTGCATATATTTGCTAGTACACACTATTTTCAATGTAGTTTAAAATTATATGGGATGCTGTTATTTCAATTAAATAGGATATATATATAATATATATATATATATATATATATATATATATATATATATATATCAGCGTGGATATGGCAGTCCTATATTGTGACATCAAACCAAAAAAGTCTGGTGGTATCGTGAGATACTGCAGGGCGCTCTGGGTTAGTGGTAATGATGCTTCGGCCCCCGAAACCATGTCTGAACCCAGAGTCATCATCTGATGAAGGCTTTGTTGGTTTCAATGCTACTGTCTAAATAGCAGTCATTGTATGAAGATTATTATATATTTTTTTTCATTAATTATATTTTAATATAATACATACTCTCACACACACACCTCACTGAGCGTAAGTGAATCAGTCGTTTGTTTATGTTTTTAAAAATCTACAAACGCCTGTGTTTCGTCAATAATTTTAAATAGACTGACCGACAAAAGCAAATGAGTCTCGCAGATTTCTTATTCTCTGTGATACATTCATTTTTCCTCAAATTAACGAAAGCCCTGATGAAGATCTATCGAAACATTGCAGCGTAGCCGAAATAAACATTACTCGTTTATGAACTTGTGTTTTTTCAATTTTTTCACAATATTATACTGTCTGATTCACTTCCACTTTTTTCTTCACACACACACATTATATATATATATATATATATAATATATATATATATATATATATATAGATGCAAATGTAAACAACTTTAGCTATTTTCAGCCGACAGTGTATTTGGGAGAATATTTGCTTTTAATTGAAGTCAGACCTAATTTTTTGAAAGTTAATTCATTTATGGTTAATTAGGCGGGATTTAACTACTTAAATGTAAGGCTAAACAAATTGAGAAAAATCAATCTCTGAATATATATTTCGACCTATTAGGTCTCATCAGCAGAGCTATAGATACGAAGATCGCCTCGCGTGTGACTTGAAACCCTTGTGTCGAAATGGCACGCCAGCCTCTTACCATCACGCCAAACGGAAAATCGCAATTTTTATCACTTTCAAAAAATTAGGTCTGACTTCAATTAAAAGCACATATTCTCCCAAATACACTGTCGGCTGAAAATAGCTAGATTTGTTTACATTTGCATAAGGTCGTGCGATAAAAGTCTCCAAAGAGGAATATAAGTACTACTAATACCTAAACAAAGCGAGAAAAATTGCGATTTTCCGTTTGGCGTGATGGTAAGAAGCTGGCGTGCCGTTTCGAAACAAGGGTTTCAAGTTTTTTGAGTTTATTTAATTTCTAATGGTGATAGTTTATGTAATTTTGTAAAGAAAAAACAACTGGAGAAGTTTAATCTAATGTTAAACAAGTTTCTTTTTTTAATTTTTATAAAATTCCATAAACTTTTCCAAAATGAGTTGCGTCCTGTGGCGTTGTGGCTAACGTGCTGGACTGTGACATCATAATAAGCGAGTTCAAACTCCAGTTGTTCTATTACGTTCGCTTTCCGACTAATACCCTTGGGAAAGGTATGACACCCCTTCCCCAATTGTGGGTTAAATAGTACCACTACTATTTTCTAAAAGTACAGCTTTGGCATTAAATAACCCACAAAGATTGATATGTCATTAAACAAACAAACCAAAACTAGACGATGGGGATTTCATTTTTTCTTCTTTTGAGGATTCATAACAAAAGAAAAAAAAAAAGTAATATTCAAATGTCCCTGGAAGTAGCAGACACCTGATGATGGTTGGAGAATGCACTAGCTGTAATTTTTTTCAAATAATACGATTCATCATCAGACAATCTCTTGCCAGCCGTCTCTATCATTCATTGTCCTCAGGAGGTCCTCTATGCAGCATCCAGTATCTGTGCAGAGCTGGTCTTTTGCTGGATGGCCCGCACTGGCATGTCAATCTGTTGGTTTCCACAGGAGGATGTTGTTTATTGGTTTGTCCTTCCTTTGGCGACAAGTGGCCGTATAGTTGCTTCCTTGTGGGAGGTTGTTTCCAGGATTTAAAATTGCACACAGCATTCTTGTACAACTTCCCATCTAGTTTATTCTCTAGGCGTTTCATTAGGGTCCATTTATGACTGATAATCTATTTCTTCCATATGTGCATTAACATCGCTTTCTGTTGATGAGATATTACTACCAAGGTATGTGAATTGTTTGACCGGCTTTAGAGGCTTACTGTTGAGTCAAGATGCCTCCTTCCATTTTAAAACACATGAACTTGGTTTTATCGGAGTTCACATCGAGGCTGATGTTCTGTGCTGCCTTCTCTAGGCTATGTAGCAGGGATTTGGCTTTTGCAAGAAGCACTAGGTCATCTGTATAGTCTGCATCCATAATAGTCTGTGAGGGATATCGCCTGCTTCTTATCTTTTATGGGATCTAATCTATATATTTATAATATGCCAAGACTAATGTATCTAGTCGCTGGAGTCCTACAAGGAGAATAATACAAATAATTCATGAAATAAGTTTTTTGGTTAAATCCTACTTAACGGACCTAAATTCCACCATTGTATGTAAAGAAAAAAATATACTAAAAATCAAGGAATTAACCCAATTTACTGAAATTTTCAATGTTGATATATTAATGAATAAAAGATATAATGCAGCAGTTATTTTATTTGAAAACTCTTACATTTTTTCAGGTCAGTTAACTTTGAACCACATATCTTTGAGGCATAACACAGATTCACAAACATATGTGGTTCAAAGTGAATTGACCTAAAAAAATGTAAAAGTTTTTAAATAAAATAACTGCTGCAATATATCTTTTATTCATTAATATATCAACACTGAAAATTTCATTAAATTCGGTTAATTCCCGATTTTTGGTATTTTTTCTTTGGCGGGATGACATACGATGGTGGAATTTAGGTCCATTAAGTAGGATTTAACCAGTTTTTTTTTTTCTTTTTGAGTTAAGAAAAAAGTTTGTCACAAATTTTTTTTATCTTCCATTGGATCAGCTTTTTTAAAAATGTTGATTTTTGTTTCTTTTTCTTCTCTTTCAGCTTTTCAAACTCATCAAGCGTTTGAAGGCCATAAATAAAAGATTGGTGGCTCGTCTTAAGGGGAAAAATGCCTTTTTGGATAAAATCTCTTGAGATAATTCTATGTGATATAAGTTATTCAATTCAGAGTGAAGCACAAATCAATGGTTAGAGCAAAGTCCAGTCGGATACAGAGTCTTTCAATACCTTTCCCCCATCACCCCTTCCCCAATAAGTAAAGATGATGTTTCAATTCGAGTGAAATATATATTTGTCTAAAGTTCACAAATGAAGAAGCATTTTTGTTATTGGATTATTTACACGAGTATCCTAATCTTTGTTTGGGTCAGTTGAAATCAGATCAAAACAATAAAGATGAAGATACTCATCTGAATTGAATCTTTACTTCTGGGGGTTGATTTTTAATATTTAAAATGTTTGTAAATTCAGGTTTTAAAATGAAAACACATTCAGGAAAATTCGCAGTTTAGTTTTCACTAAAGTTTCTGAGAAATCTTTTCCCTTTTTAAAAAGAAATTTGACAATTTGGATTTCAACTTTTAAGCTTTTTTTTTTTTCATTTCTAATATTTAAACTATCCAAGCATTTTAGATCCCCCAACACCTTGGAGGAGAAATACCCAGTGCCTTCAATATGGATGATAATATGTTGAAAATTCAACCAATTTAAAAAAAAAAAATCCCTGCATAACAATTGTAGGTAATTTAAAAACCTGATTTTTGTTTAGAAGCAAAAAAATAATTTATTTTCTATTTTGTTAGTTGGATTTTCAAACATTCTCATCCTGGCTTCAACTAATATCCTCCTTAATCTTCCGGGATAATTTAACATTGAGTGAAAATCAGATTTTTTAAAATAGTACCCCCCCCATTTTGTTTTCTTATTGAAACTTGTTTAATATTTGTTTTTGTCTTTATCAGTGGTCAGGATTTTTTTTTGAGGCAGACAATCCCCTCTCCACTTTTAAGAAGGAAAAAAAAAAATTGTGCAATACATTCTCCAATCTAGATGGCCTTGTACCAGACTAATCTTAATTTAGGGTTTGTTTAGCAGTTGAAAGAATTAGAGAATGAATTGGTTTTGTGCCAAATTGATAGAAAATTAATATTTTTCCAAAAATGCTGGTACACACTTTGTTTTTTCAATTTAAAATTGATTTGTCATTTGCAGAAGATTTTTTATAATTATTGATTTTTGTTTTAATGAATTTCACTCTGCAAAACCATTAATGTCCTTCAGAAAAAAAGAAAACTTAAAGATTAATTTTTTTCATTGGATTGAAGCATTTAAAAAAAATAAATTTACAGCTGCCATTTTTAGTCTCGTCTCTGCTGACAGTATCATCGAGTTAAAAAAAAAAAAAAAAAAATTCCAATATTTTTTTTCACCATCCAATTCTGCATTTACAAGATATTTTGTTTGTCTAAATTTGATCCCCCCTCTCAACAATAATCTAGAGAAAAAAGCCAAATAAATTTGTGTGAATTTGCCACACCGTTGATTTGTGCTTAACTCGAGTTACAAGTGACTAGTTAGTCAGGTGACTTTAAGATACGACTACAGAGATCTTGCTGCAAGAAAATAAAAACTTATTTTGCAGTAGATTTTTGTGACTTTTGTTTTCTTTTATTGAGACAATTTTCTATTTTGACACTCATTCTTAAACCTGTTTTACATCCACCTTAATATTCAATTAAAAGTCAGGAAAAGTGAACAATTTTTCAAAATTAAATTAATCTCAGTGAAACCTGAATTAAAGAAACTGTTAAGTAACCATTTTCAAGTGTTTATTTATATTTTAATCTTGTGAACCCAGTCATGTTTTGAAAATGTTTGTGTTTCACTGAGATCGAATTTATATTTAATTGGCAAGGTTTTGGGGTTTGATACTGATCTCTGCCAACTCAGCACACAAATAAGCTGACAGTAGGTATGGCACTTCACCTCAGTAAAAACCCCTTGCTGGTTGGTAGATACCGACAATAGGCCACTGCTCATTTAAAAAAATCTAAATTGCTAAGAGATCACCTTGTGCATGTGAATTACAAAGAAAGAGGTGTTCAAATCTTCAGTTTTTTTCTTCTTCTGACTTCGTTAAAAAGTAATAAACTTGTAGATAAATCAATCCTTTTGGTTGCATTATAGAAACATTTTTTTTTTCAGATGAAAATGAAAATATCTACTGCATTTTAGGAGGTTGTGAGAATTGCCACTATAAGAAGCTCAAGTGATTTAAAAAAAAAACTGTCTTCAAAGGTTTACATGCCAAATTTCATTGCTTTATCTCTAATTTTTTTTTTTTTTTTTTTGCTGAAAAAGGATTTGTCAATAATGTTGTCCAAATATTTTCAGGAAAATAAGGACCTTTTTGTCCAATTTTAAGTGCTTATATTTAAAAATCTCATATCAATGTATATTTAAAAATTCCATGATCATTGAAATAGGAAACATAGTAGGAAATGAATCCAATACTTAAGACTTAAGCATCATCAAGATTGTGGATTCTCCTTAGAAACAAATGAACTAATAAAATGATTAGAAATTATATTCCAATGGAAGGTAAAAAATGTCCTATTCCCATGTTTCAAGATTTATCACTAAATTATCAGAACTTTTCTTAAAAAACAAAAAAATGAAAGAAAATGAATTGAGGTTGCATCTTACCAACATTCAAAAACTTGAATATTTTCTGTCAATTTCTGAAATGGGTTTTTTTATTAACAAAACAAACAAAAAAAAAAGGCAGTTGTAGAGAGAACTGCAAACAGGAATTTGGTTTTTATCTGAAAAGTTTATTTTTTTAGATCCACATATCAGCACCTGCCATATTTACAACAGTCAGTTTTTTTTTGTTTTTTCAATTTTTGATTGATAGGCATAATAAACAAGTTAGTGACCCTTTATGAAAAATAGATTTTTCTGGCAGCTGAACACAAAAAAAAAACAAAAGCAATCAGGTCATAAAAATTGGAGGAAAAAAAAAAGAGAAAAAGACAGCAACATTTATGAGGGTTTGTTTTACTCTATAAAAAAAAAAAAAAAAAAAGAAAGAAATAACACCACGCACGCACACACACACATTGCAATTTTTAAGGCACAATAAATCCAACTGCAAAGCACCAACTGCTGACAGATCTCATCAAAAGTCGAAACAAAAAACGACACTATAAAAGGATTAAAAAAAAAAAGGAATAGAGACAAAGTTAATAGAAAATTAGCCAAGATCCAAGCAAAAAAAAAGGGGGGAGGGAGTCAAGACTTTGAAGGGAGGGGTGGGGTTAAAAGTGCAACAGGTTTTCTCAAAAAGCTTTTCTCATTCATTCAAATAAAATAAAGAAATGACTTGAAGGGGGAAAAATTATTTACAAAAAGTAAATTCAAGGCGGGGGAAAAAAAAAAAAGAAAATCTCTGCAATTATTTGTCCAGATTAAAAAGCGCAGTGAAGCTAATCTGAAGCTGACATTTTTTTTAAATACCTTATTTTTCCAATGCAGGTATCATTGGGGAACAAAAAAATAAATCAGTTTCAAGTTAACCCTTACTGGGCATTATTTATTATGAAAAGTGGAATCGAAAAAGAAATGTTTTTCCTCATAATGTTTGGCACAGTCACTTTTTTGTCCAAAAAAGGAAAATAAGTGGAAACTTTTTGTTTTATGAGGTGGAGGGGTGGGGGGCAGTGTTTTATACTAATGTTTTTATAACAATGAATACATTTTTACTGAATAAATGACAAGAGTCTTGGTTAAAAATGTCCTTGATTAAAATGTCCAACTTTTGGAGTTTTATGAAGATAATTCATTTTATGATTTTTTTTCATATAGACCAAATCATTTTGTAAATAGAAATACATTTCTTGTGTGTGTTTTGCCTTAAGGGAACAGAAAAGGCAGAATTGACAAAACTTTTAGGGCAAACAACACAATTAGTAGTGAGAACGACGTTTCAGAATTTGATATTTGGCAAAATGAACAGGTTATAACATGACCAAGAAACAGAAAGAAGGGGGGGTTTGGGGGAATGCGGAGATAGGGGTTGGACCAGGTTTCTTTTCTCACTCACATTAAATAATATATGCTGAAAGGGAACAATCTCCAAATTGATTTTAATGACAGATCCTCATCCATTTTAGGTTTTGTTTATTAGAACTTAACATTTTTATTGTTTTTATTTGCCTGCAAAAAAAAGTTTAGACATTTTCTGTTTTGAAGGGTCAAACATTATTGACAGTTTTATTTAAATGGAGGAATTGTCAATTCATTCATATATTATTTAATTAAGAGAAAAGGAAACTTTTCCAAACAAGAAAATGCACGGATTATTTGAAAAGGAGTAACAGTTTGCTGGGAAGGAAAGAAAGACAAACAATACTACACTGCACAAGTGGATAATGCAGTCTTGTAAAATCTCAAAGATTTTTTCAATTATTAAACTCAAAAAGGGTTTTTATAAATATTTTGACATCAGTTAATATAACAGGTGCACAATCAGCAGAGATAAAATGTATCATCTCGTTTAAAGGGAAGTAACTCTTAAAGGAAGAACAACAAATCGCCAGTTGATATCAATCAAAAGTTGATATTAAAAAGCAAAACAATTTTCTTGGTAGGAGTTCCATTTGGATGGATTCATTTTTATTTAGATAAAAATATTCCACTCAGATTCATATGAAAGAATTTTAAGTAACTGAAAATAAAAACTCTTTTCTACACACGGTAATTGGTTCCTTTTTTTTTTCTTTTTCTTTTTTCTTTTTATATACCAAGTGCCTTGCTTACCTAGCTGGATTATTCAGATTCTTTTTTTTATAGGAAAAGAGAGAGAGAGGAAAAAAAAATTAACTGCCAATTCTTGTTTTTTTTTTTTTTTGTTGAAAACTGATGGAAGCGAAGAGAATTATTTTCTTCACAATTTCTTGGATACAGAAAATTATTTTTTGTTTTTTTAAAAAAAAAGAACTGATGCGTTCCATAAGATCTGCTTAAAGAGAAACCAAACCAAACGATCTGGAATATGAAAATCTTTGTTGGTAGGTTAAATAGTGATAGATTAATATTATCTATGTTGGAGGCCGGAAGTGACCGAATGGACTAATAATAATCCACAGGCAAGAAAGAAGCTGAGAGAGACGTTCACAGCCAATATGAGAAATTCAATTGAATCAACTGAATTAGAGGAACCAAAAAAAAAAAAACAAAAAAACCCAAAACAAATGGATAAAGCCAGGGGGAAAAAAAAACACCCATCAGTATTAGGAAAAGAAACACTAAAACCATCAATGAAAGATTTGATTTTTATAGCCCCCCCCCCCTCACTTAGGCAAAGAAAAGATTTATGAGAATTTTGTTATGAAGAGAGAAAAAAAAAAAAAATGCTAACCTTTAAAGTTAATCTTAAAAAAAAAAAAAAAAGTGAATAGAGAGAATATCAATTATTTTATCTTCTAAACTTGCAAAACTCTTCGTCTTCATATAAAAAACAAAAACAAAAAACAACTTATTTCCTGTCGGTATGGAAAAAAGCTGATGCATAACACCCATAAAAAATTATAAGTGGAGATCATTTTATGGGGGTCCAAGTGTGTAGAGAATTAAAAGAATTAGAAAAGACAGGAAGAATGTTGGTTAGCATTTTTAAATATCCCTAAAGAGGGGGGATGGGGGGGTTGGGGTTGGGGGGGGGTGTAGTGATAGAAAAAATGCAGCCATGCATAACTAAATATGCATGCATCATAACCAACAGAATGCAAAAGTAAAAATAATGCACACAAATTCTTTCATCCATTAAACAGAAAATAAGGAGATTTTTTTTTCTTTTTCTTTTTTCACTTAAACATTTCAAACTGAAAATTTGAACAGTTTTTTTTTTTTGGCAACAACACCGGTGGTCAGAGCAGCAGTGGTGGTGGTGGTGGTGGTGGTGGTTTTGGTTGCTTTAGAAGAAAGCGGAATCCTCATCATCGAATGGCTGGGTGGGGGGTGGGGTGTGGTTTGGGCTGGTCCATTTGTGATGAAAATTAGGAATGGTCAGATAAACAAATCCTTCATTTCCAAATAAACGGTGAGAAATGAGGGATAGGGGTGGGGGATTAGGAAGGATATCCGGGTGGGGGTGAGTGGGGAAGAGGTGGTAGGAGGGAGGGGAGGGAGGAGGGAGGTCAGCTCAGCCATGCACACAGGCACATCATATATCGACACAGTCAAGGATGGAAATTCAAGCACATTCTTATTTTTTTCAGAATTCAAATTACACACTTCAAAATTAAGATAGATCATTGGAAAGGAGGAAGAGGTTGCTACAATTATTATTATTTATCATTATGTACAGAAAGAGAGAGGGAGAGAGGGGAGAGAGAGAGAAAGAGAGACATATTACAAGGGTTTTCAGGGAATGAATTTTAGTAACTTAAGCTTTAAAAATGAAGGTCCAGCTGGGGGGGGGTTGTCTAGAAGAGAGTGGAGTGGTGGAGGGGTAGGAAGTGTGGAGCCGGATGAGAAGAGGGGGAAGGGGGAAAAGGAGGAGGAGGGAAAGGTGATGGTGGTGGTGGTGGTTGTGTGACCAAATAGGATGTGATAGAAAAATGAAGAGTCCAGTGTTGAAAAAATGTTGTTTGTTTGTCTATTTCTTCATCGAAGGTCAGTGATATTCTTTTCTGATCCAAATATATTGATGAGTTGATCTTGGTACGTTTCAATATTTCTCTTCATTATTTCCATACACGGACCCATTAAACGTTCAAAAGCTCCGACGTCCAAAACTGAAAGAAAAAAAACAAAAGGAAAAACAAAATATAAAAGAATCAACTTAGGGAAAGAAAAAAAAGACAAAAAAAAAACAAAAAAAAAAAACAAAAGTCAGGACCTATATAAGGAAATGATTTACTGAAGGTTTTTTTTTTTTTCATTTTACTATATATACTAAAAGGTGTAAAAAAAAAAAAATATAAAGAGACAGAAAGGGGAGAGAGAAAAAAAAAAGCCCAAAAAGATTAAGGACTAGGACTATCACCTAAATACCGAGTGTGTTTGTGTCTCTTAATCTCCAATGTGTGTGATTGTCATTTTTACACCAGGTCCAGTCTTTTGAGCTGTTCTTCATATGTCTCTATATTTCTCTTCATTATTTCCATACAAGGACCCATTAGACGTTCAAATGCTCCAACTTCTAAGACTGAAATTGAAGAGAAAAATAAATTAATTCACACATCAGTAAGATTGTCACATTGGATCCTTCCTGTTTGCTATTCATTAGTAGTAGTAGTAGTAGTATTATTACAGAGGCACAAATCGGCTTAATTAGACAAAAAGAAGAATTAAAATAGAATGAGTTTAGGGGGAGAGATAGAATGAAAGGTTGAAGTAAGAAAAAAGAAAAAAAAAAAGTTTAAAAAAAAAACAAAACAAAAAACCTAATTTGAAACTTTGCAGTTTCCGGCAAATTATATTATCTTTAGTTTTGGGAAGAAAATATTTAAATTTATTATAATGGAGATTGTGGTTGTCTGTCTGTAACCGAAACTATATTACTATACAAGTCACAATTCCCTTTGTTATTTACACCACATTCTCCATGATTTTATTTTTTTATTTAAACCTCAATTATTAGTAAAATTGTTTTACATCATTAAGACTTAACAATATCTACATACTAATAACATGCAATTGTATTTATATATACAACAAAATAGCGGTTCACAGTGTGAATGGGAAGGCTAATTTGCATATTGATCTTAAAAATTTGATTTTAATAAATATATGCTTAGTATTATTGGTTTCTAATTGTTTGGTTTTATCTTAATGAATATGAGCAAAAATCTCGGGAATAAATCTTAAAAGAAATCCATTAACAATAAGAAATAACTGTAATATTATTCTTTACTTCCTATTTTAACTAAATAGTTAAATTAGGAAAATTTAACACTGAAAGACGGGAGTAATGGAAAATGATGGAAGAGTTAGTTTCAAAGTTGTTCTATTTTCCAATCATACCCCTCTGTTCCAAATATCTTTATCTGAATTCTTATTCAGTTTCATTAGCCTTTCTAATTTAATATGATATTTTATTATATTAAAACTTAAATACTTGCACCCCGGAGGGTGCATATATTTGCTAGTATAGAATAATATATAAGTTACACTATTGGACATAAAAAAACTGAACCCTCTTTCAATGTCTTAGACACACATAGGAAGTGATTATTTTCCTTGATCATTGTTATCAAAGTTCCAGTAATTTATGAGGAAGTGCGTCCCGGTCTCCTGCCTAAAAAATTGCTACCCAGTGACTATCAAAATAACGACCCCAGCTCATCGTAATTCTTGTTTATTTATCGTAATTTGTCGTAATTCTTGTTTAGATATGAAGATGGATATATAGTTTGGAATAGACTGAGATAGATAGATAGATAAACAAACAAAATAATATAGATAGATACGAACAAATGGAGATAGATATTTTCGACAAGTAAATGTATTTGTAGTTGTCGCATCTTTTTTTGTCGTAATTCTTGTTTATTTAAACTAAAAACAAGACATTAAACAAACATGAATAAAAAAATCTTAGTATTTAAAGTAATATAGATAAATATGAACAAATTGAGATAGACAGATAGATATGAAGATGGATAGTTTTGAATAGACTGAGCTAGGTCGTTATTTTAATAGTCACCGGGTAGTAATTTTTGAGGCAGGAGACCGGGATGCACTTCCTCATAAATTACCCAAAGTTCCCCTTGGTTGTTCAAAAAAAAAAAATCATCATTTTGTAAAAATGAAAATTCTCAGAAATTCCAAAAAAATAGGAAAATTCTTAGAATATCAAAAAAAAGAAAATACTAATTTGTGATTGTTAATGTCTTGCAAGCAGTTGTCAGAGTTTGAAAAAAAGTCAAATCAAGGAAAATAATCACTTCCTATGTGTGTCGAAATCATTGAAGTTTCATTGAAATTTGAAGCAATAATAAAAAAGGCTCCAGTTTTTGTTGTCCAACATTTTAATGCTGTTGCTATTGGTATAAACTTACAGTTGCTCTGGGGGAGGAGATGGAAAAGAATTTTAAATTAGATAACTTTCTTCATCAATTTAGCAGGAAAAAAAAAAAAAAAAAAAAAAATAATTTTTCATCTCATCAAAATGGGCTGACAGTACAGATTATTTTGCCTCGTCATCCATCACACTTTGCAAGTCATCTACCTGGCATTCAGTGTTTGCACAGAGCTGATGAATGTAAGTAGTTGCTGTTCTGCCAACACTGTTGTGGTGTATAAAATCTATCTCTATTGGTCATCAGTATTGGCAAGTTCTCTAAGTGGCATCCAGTGTCTGTACAGAGCTGTGTAAGTTTTTGCTGGTAGGCAATGTGTATGTGTAAGAGTCCATAAGAGAAAATCACTTATGAGTTCGTCCATCAATATCCCAGCATGTCTTGTTCATTTGATCTCCTATCACACAAACCATCCAAAGTAAGTGGCTGTACAGATGATGTTTTGGGGAGCAGCAGCATCCTTGCGTAATTCCCATCTAACTTTTTCTCCGTCATTTCATTAGTGTCCAAGTGGTGCCACCATACAGTAGTACTGACACAGCTACATCTTGTAAGATTTAATAAAGTAATTTGAAATCAATTTTAAAGATTCTATGAAGGGTGATAAAATGGATCCAATTTATCTCTTATTATTCATTAGAAATATTTTGCCCAGAAAATGAAATTCAATATTGACATTTTGTTTTAGGCTGAAAAATGTTCTTTCTGTAGAAAATTGGATTCCATAATTCCAAAAGGAGAACCAAGCAAATCTTGAATTAATATAGATCTCAATCTTTGAAAGGATTTAAATGATTTTAGGGAGTTTTTTTTCTTTCAATTTTTTAAATTAAATATTTAGATCAATGTTTTGTATTATTTTAGAGAAATGAATTTAAAAAAAAAAAGATTAAACTTTTACTTTCATTTTGATCCGTTTGTAACTTTTGACATCAGAAATATCAATTCATTTCAAATTTTTTAATTTTTTTGAGAAACTTTATAAATTTTGAATTCATTTGAGAATGGAAATAATATTCATGGCAAATGGGAAGCAATGTGGAGTCAGGTGGGTGTGTAGGGGTGAGGGTGATTTTGGGGTTTAAAAGAAAACAAAATCCAAATAATAATAATAATAAACCCTATCAAATTGTTCAAATTAAATTTGATCAACATGAATGGAAATACAAACAACTCAAAACAAAATTCAACATCATCTCAGTTTCTAAGGTGATTTTTTATTTTTTAGAAAAATAGGTTTTCATTAATTTATCACCTCTCCCCCCCCCCAAAAAAAATATTTTAGCCAATGATTAAATGTTACAATAAACAAAGTTCTGATGTCTTAATACCATTTATGATGATAAGGTTGAATAATCCCAAAGATGAAAATTAAATTCTGCTTAGACAATTTTAAACAAAACTAATGTAAAAAAAAAAAAAGGAGAAAGTATTGGGTCAGTTTTTGCAGCCAATTCAAATAATCTTCATTTGTGTTTATCTAAAGAAAATGAGCAATCCAAAAAAAAAAAATGTTCAAATCAAATTGAAAATAATTTATATAAACAAATTGATCATGAATTGATCCCAATTTGATAAACAGATGTGTTAGAATCTCAGCACAAAAATCATTTCCCATTTTCAAAATGTTTGGAAAAATTTATCCTGGAAATATTTTTGTTTATTATTTCTTTTTAACTCTTAACATCCTATACCACCTCATTCCACCCGGCCAGAAGTCACATTCATTTTCCTAATCTATCCCAAATGATAGTTTTTGTTTAAATGTAATATTAAACATATTTAGAAGTCTTTTGATTTAAGGGAAATAACAGGTAACTTTAAATGAAAAGGCCATTTTTAGCCATTTACTGATAAATCCTTATAGGAATGGGTCTCTGGACTTAGAAAAATTCTCAACAGGATGTTAAGAGTTTTAACTGGAGTTTTGTTGATAAAATAAGTAAAAAGAAGTTTGAAAACAGAATCCAATTGACATTTTTTTAAAAGTCAAAACAGAACAAGAATCCAAAAAAAGAGTTAAATTGTTTCAAAACAAATTTAAAATGTTAAAAGATTTTTCACAGAATTCCAGAATTGAAAAAGCCAAAGAAATGTGGAATAAATTTGAGGATTCTTTCGGAATGGAACCGAGGGTTGAGATTAGAAGATTAAAAATGGCACAAATGACAAAAACAAAAACAAATGGGAAAGAACAAATAAAAACAAAAAGTCAAAAACCAAATCAACGTTAGTGATTAATTAGTTAAGAATAAAAGTTTAAAAAAGGATGTGTGGGTGGGAAGAGGCTTGTTGCATTTTAGAGGAAAGGAAAGAATCTATCATTCAAAAATGCTAAGTAAATTCAATCCAACAAAAGAGAAAAGAGAAGAAAATAGAAAACGTCATTGCAAATAAACTAAAATATAAGCAAGTTGAAAGGAGAAAAAAAAGGAGAAAAAGGAGAAACATTGCAATTTGAAACTTGTTGATTATTTTAACGTCAACTCAAGAGAGCAGCCATTCATTTTGGAATTGTGGAAGAAATCAGAAGAAATGTCAAAAAAACATTTTTATGACAACCATTTTGGAGCAAAAAGGAATGGTTGATCATCAAAGAAAACAAAGACAAATAGAAGAAAGAATTGGAAATGTGCCTCAATAAAATTGAATATTAGGAAGGAATCCATCAAAAAGAGAGAGAAAGAGAGAGAGAGAGAGAGAAATAGGAATGTATAAAAAACAAACTAGACTTGTGTGTGTGTGTATGTATGTATGTATGTGTGAATGTGTGTATATGTGTATGTGAATGTGTGTGAATGTATGTGTATGTTTTGCAGAAACAAAAGACTGAATGTGAGACATACTTGCAAACTTGGAATGTCCAATAGCAGTTGCAGTTGCAGCTCTTGGTTTGTGGGTCAATAAGGCAAGTTCTGGAGGGGGAAAAGAAAAGAAACAATTTATAGACAATAAACCCAATAAAAAATGATCATTTTAATCAGAAAGAAAAGAATTTCTCAAAGATTAAAACAAAAAATAAAGAATACATCACAATTTATTAACAAGACATTTTCCATTAATATTCATAAAATTCATTGCTTAGCACAAATTACAAGATTTAATAATGACAATCTTTCAAGTGAGAGGGGGTGGAATTCGACTTTGGAAATTCAAGTTTTAATTTTTTTATTTAAAATAAAAAATTTTTATTTATTTATTTTTTTACTTATGTTCAAGTCCTAACTTCTTGATCAGGAAGCAAATTTACATCAAGAGCTTTTTAACTCGGATGATGTAGTGACCAAATAGAAAGTAATGGTCTTTAGGGTTTTGTCCCCCCACCTCCATCTCCACCCATCGGCAAATTTCTTTGTAGATTTCACTGTCATAAGTCTTGAAAGTCTATGAGAATCAAACTGTGTGGGTGTAGGGTTGCATTTTCATTAAGCTCTGGCACAATTGCTGCTCATCTTTCTTCTCTCTGGCAGTCTTCATCTCAATCTTCCCACCATTATATATATAATACATATGTATATGTATACATATGTATGTATATAAAATAGATTATCTTGTCATAAACAAAAAAAATAACAGTCAGGTTTTTGTTTTATTCTCTGGGGAGCTACTCCCATTATCTATGTGCACAGAGTTTAAACCTAACATCCCCCCCCCCAATCGCTATAGGTTTTTTTTATGTGCAATAACTCAAGAAGAACACAGACTAAAAATGTCAAACTTTGAGGCTCAAAATAAAAAGAGATGTTATCCCCCTCCTCCTCCTCCTCGACAATCCAGAATAATTTTTCTTAGTGACATTAATTACAAATGGAATCAAGGGTGAGAAATTAAAGTGGCCAATAATAGAATGATGATGTGAAAAAAAGACAAAAGAGAAATCATTTCTATGTTTGGTGAGCAGAGAAGTCTTCTCAAATGAAATGGTTGGTCAGTGGGTTGCTTTTTATGGCATGTCAATCTTGTTGGGTTATTTTATGCCAAAAGTTTTGTTTTAGTCATTCTTCATGAGTATTCAATATTTATTACAAACTCATTTTATTCTCTTCAACCCATAGATGGGACGCTAAAAGGGTTTAAAAGAAATGAGTACCCATCAAGAATGAATAAACTGACCCAATGAATATCAGGACAATCATAGAGGTGCTAGGGCTTGACAGGGTCGGCCAATTGATTGGAGGGGACCTCTCCAACTGCTCGTCTAGCCTAAGTAAGGGCCAAAGTGGAGTGTTGCATGTCATGGACTGCTCAGCCACCAGGATTCCATCCTTAAGTATCACAGGTCACTCATGGCCAACAGGTGGCCCCATTGGTGGTGGTGATGGGGGGGGGGTCTTACCTGTAGAGGTGCAGTCAGTGTATTCTAAAGCCCCAGTGACAGGGCGAATATTCTAATGAAGTCTTATTAGGGTTGTGTATATTTTCAAAACAACACTTGCCTCTCTTGAGATAAAAATTTCTAACTATCCAGCCAATCATTCCATTTTCCCTTGATATAGCAGTCAAAATATATTTGTCAGTTTAAAAATAACATCAAAGCCAACCCTCCTCTACGTCACGTTCCTCATTTATTTTTTTGATTTTTACACACTGTTGCTTAATTAATATTTAATTTTAAATGTTTTTCTTTTAGATCCAATATTTAATACTTTGCATTTTTCTGTTAAATTTTAATTTCCAAGTATTTTCCCAATACGACAATTTATTTAGATCTATTTGTATTATTTCTTTTGATAATGATCTAACAAAAAGTTTATTATCAACAAATAATTCTAGTTGGGATTTTATATCATTAGATAAATCATTTATGAATATTAAAAACAACAAAGGTCCCAGTACTGATCCCTGAGGAACACCAGATAGTATATACTATTTTTAGAATAATTATTACCAATTTCACTTTCATAGTTCTATTTGTCAAAAAATATCTTAAAATATATACTATATATATATTTTTTTATAGAAATACCCAAACATTTTTTTATTTTCACTCGTAATCAATAAGATACCAAATATCAAATGCTTTGTTATAATATTGGGATTATCTCCTTCCATTAAATATTCATTTATTAATATTACAGAGTGTTAATTTACAATTTACAAAACTATGGTGATTGCACTTTATATCCTTGCGTAGGAAATTTAATATAGGATTTCTAATCAATTTTTCAAAAACAGTCAACTTTCTAATGAATTGAGTTTATTAACAGTAAAGTTTTAGTTTGGAAAATATAAAAAAATGGATTTGCTAATTTTGTAATGGATATGGAAATCAGACCTTTGAAATTCTAGTATTATCTGCGTTATTCGGACTATTGTCCCCATCTTCATTGTTATTTGTACAATATTTCGGCCGATGTGCCCTCCGGCCTTCTTCAGGTATTTCTTCTTGATTACGACAAGAAAGTTCCCGAGTTCGAAAAGAAGGTTCCCGAGTCCAACAAGAAATACCTGAAGAAGGCCGGAGGGCATATCGGCAGAAACGTTGTACAAATAACAATGAAGATGGGGACAATAGTCCGAATAACGCAGATAATACTAATCTTCAAGCCTCATCTCAAACATTCAGAGAAATACTTTGAAATTCTGTTTTTTTCTTTTCTTTTCTTTAGTGTTCTAACACTGATTCCTGAAAGATACCCTCCCATTCCCATCATGACTCTCAAAAGAATTCATTTCTTGTAATTAAAAAAAAAAAAAAAAAAAAAAAAAAAAAAAAGAAGATTTTTATTATGACTTACCTCCAAAGTAACTGCCTTTACCACATTTTTTAACTTCAACTGATTCATCACCCTTGAAAGAAAAGAACAATTTTTTTTTTATATTTACAAATAAAAAAAATTCAACTTGATTCTTTAGTTAAATGAAGAAATCTCAACAAATTTCATGAAAAAAAAAAGAAATTGTTTGTTTACTTACTTTTTTAACTGTGATACTAACTTGTCCTTCTTCTACAAAGTACATACAGTCAGCATCATCCCCCTAAAAAAGAAGAAGAAGAAGAAAGAAAAACAATGAGAATGTAGTAAATAACAAAAGATTTGATTTGATTGATTTGTTCTTGTTTTACGGCATATCAACCTCAATGGGTTATTTAATGCCAACTACGTTTTTGAAATGACTTGGTGATAATGTTTAATTTTCTAAAGGTTTTTTTAAATTTTTTTTTTTTACATATTTTTTGTGAATGAAACTTTTAGATGATTTTTTTTAACATGTATTTTTGTGTGTTCATTTTTTTGGAAGATTTTTAGATTTTGTTGTAGATGTGTGCTTCTTTTATGTATCCGAGTAGTTTTCCTGGGTTTATTTGGTAGAATATCTGTTTTAGATTTGTTGTTTGGTAGTATTTTTTTCGTATTTGTTTTAGGTTGCTACATTCTGTTAGTATGTGTTTGATTGTGTAGGGTTTTTGGCATGGTATGCAATATGGGGCTGGTTTTTTTTTTTGAGGAGGTATAAATGGGTAATGTATGAGTGTCCTATTCTTAGTCTGGATAATATTAATTCTTCAAAAGATTTGAAGAGAAATCTTTATAGAAGATTATGTCTGTTAATTTTCATTCTTGAAATGATAATAGCTTTCGTTAAAGAATTGGTCAAATGAAAAGACGATTTATTTATCTCTCGTTGTCACATGGTGTGTTGGATAAAGATATATACAGAATTTTCTGAAAGTAATTGAATAGGTAACATTGCTATGGAGGAGAAGTTCCGTACAACTGACTGCAGGAGACTTGGAATTTGAAAAGATTAAAAAAAAAAGCTTTCTTTTGGAATCTGTATATATGACCATATATGGTAATCAAGTGATATTACATTTACATTCAGGGTGTTTCAATTTCCCCCCCCCTCAGTGGACAGAAAACAATTTTGACAAAGATGACTTCGGATAATTCATTATGGATTTTGACAAAAGAAACTTTTATAACTTTGAAAATCTCTAATCAACTGAAATCTTCTTGGAAAGGATTGTCTGTTCCTTTTATTATAACCATCAATATGATGTGTAGCATTCATAGTTGAGATTTTTTCATTTTATTTCAGGTTATTGTCATTTAATCACATTAGTTATATAGAGCTTTGTTAATGCAGTTCAAAACTGTTTGAATTATGCAAATATCCCCAGTGGTTCAAAAGTTATGAGAATGTAAAGCCCCAAAATTGGGGGTACAAAAATGGACAGGATTTTACTTTAAAAAATATCAAATCATGGACCAATTTAAAATAAGAAATTTAGTCATTTCTTCATTTCTTTATTTTTGGAACAATTTTGATAAAACTTGGCTTTTTTATGTAAAATTGTTGTATTTATGCTGTAACCCATTATTTAGAGAATAGGAGGTATGGATAACAATGTTTTTCCCCTAAGTTTACCATAAGATTATTCAATATTTTCATAAACAAAATACTGTTTTAACATGCTGTAAAAATGATTCAATGGATAAAAGCACATACAAATTACATATTTAGAAAGATTATTTTATTTTCTTTCCATCCATATAAATATTTTTAAGATTGGACCAGAAATCCACAAAAAATTGTGAGTTGAACCAAATAAGGTAGAAATTTGTCATTGACTTCCAATTCAGCAAATCAACTGGGAATGCTAACACATGGAAGATATTCCCAATAACAAATGGATTGGGTGGAACTGAATTCTGGATTGAGAATAATGGATGATCATTTTGTAGAGTTTCTCTTGTCTAAAAGAAGGAATTCAAGTTTTAAGGACATTCAGATAAAGAAAAGAAAATTTTTAAAAACATACAAACTCAAATAAGATTTAAATGAGATTTACACTTTGGTAAAAAAGACAATCTTGTCACACATGCTTGAACCCTCAGATTCTATTTAGTCATTGTAGAGAAACAATTATCGTATTTACCTGTTTCAAGACAACATCTCCATCTGAGAAAGATCGAGATTGTAAAGCATCAGCAACATTCATTTTTTCATAATTCTGAAAAAAAAATATCAGAAAATTTTTTATTCAATTAATTCAAACATTTTTAAAGTCAAAATTTAAGAGGAAAGTCAAATTTAAAAAAGATTTAGGAAGTCATTAATAAATTCTAAAATCAGAAAAATAAAATATTCAGATTCATTAAATGTTATAGGAATAATAATAATAATAACAGCAATAACAATTGTAAATTAATTTCAAATTGATAGAAGAATTGTTTTAAGTTGAAGCTATTTCATAATTCAAGGATTTTCTACAATTTTTGAAAATTTCATATAAATCTATTGTGGGCTTAGAATTGTTAAAACACCTTCCTTTAAAATATGTGATAAATTATGTGGCTAAATTCAGAATTCAATCATTGCTTTTAAGAATTTGATAAAAAAAGATCTTAAAAGCAGAGAAAAACAATTAATCTGATATGATGAACCTGTGATCTTAAATAAAAAAAATAAAAGATTTTATACTTACATCAAGACTTGCAAATAAAGGAACAGTCTCAATCAGATCTGTATACATCTTCCTTCTGTTGAAGGCATCTTTTAGAATTATCTTTCGAAATGTAACTCGATCCTTAAGAAAAGAAAGAAAAATTGAAATCAATTCATTTCCATGGTCAGTTTTGCATTGAGATTTTCATTTACCAACAAAAAAACAAATTAATGAATTGTTAATCAACAGAATTAACCATTTTAACTTTTTTTATCAATGAATTCATTTTTGTTAATATTAAGACATGTTACATAATCTATGCATAGATTATTGTCAACCCCCTGTATTTCTGAAGGGATTGCCCCATTTCATATCAAGGGCGGGACTTTCCATGGAATATTACAGAAAGCCAGCGAAATACGTAAAGTCACGTGGGACCTGGTTGGCTCTTCAGTTTCAGCTTGGACGTCAGGCAGATAAGGTCTTTCTGCCTTAGCTGAAGCTCACTGCACACGCGCGTTATGTTAGTTACATGAAATGTTTAGTTAAGTAAATAAAAGCTTACATAAATAATATGGTTTTGTGGTTGATGAATGTCTTGGCAACAAGACTGATCTAGAAGAAGAAATGAATTAAGTGCGACCGACCACCAAGACGCTAGAAGAGGCGTTAGAAGAGACGCTAGCAGAAGAACGTAAGATACCGAAGATGAACAGAAGAATAATAGAAGTAAAGAAGAGTATACAACAGACAATTTTAACTTTTTTTCCCCTTAAATCAAAAGAATCCAAATTTGATTTTGTAGTTTTTTTTATATTTCAGCATCGACTTAAAAAAAAAAAAAAAAAATTTTTTTAGTATAAAAAACAAGAAAATTAAATTATCAGTTAATTTATTCATATTATTTTATGAGTAAATAAAAAAAAAAAAAAAAAAAAAAAACACAAATTGCATTAAAAGATGATATTGATTTTGCCAACACTCAAGCATTTTGGTTTGTTCACCAAACCATTGTTGGGGCCATCATTTGTGTAAAAAGAAACTATTGATAAACACAAGTTTGTTTTTTAGTGTGTGCCGGTTTTTGTTAGGACTTAAATATGAGAAAAAAACATAACTTAAAATTCCATGTAATGTTGGTGTCTCCATTCAAACTGTATATTAATTTCTAAAATCTAATTATCAAATTGAAAAAAAAAAAAAAAAAAAAAAAAAAAAAAATGTCAATATAAAATAATGAGAGATAAGTAATAAAAGATATTTATTTTGCATGACAAATTGCCAGGAATTAAAAATCTAAAATTTAAGGGAAAAAATTGATAGAGTTTACGATGTCAGAATGCAAAGAGTTTTAGAAAAGACAAAGATTTCAGAGTTTGGTACAATTTTTTTTTCTTTTTATGGGGTGGGGTTGGGGGTAGGTAGGTAGGTAAGTGTGTGTGTGTGTGGGGAGGTAGGTAGGTAAGTATATGTGTGTGTGTGTGTGTGGAAGGTAGATTTTTGTTTGTATGAATTTTTGTTCTTAAATTTTAAAAAAGTAAAAAAAGTTTGTGCTTTATTAAAAGTTTGAATCATTTTCAAGTTGATCTTGAAAAGATGAATGAAATGAATTGTTGATTGGAATTGTGGAATTCATAATAAGAATAATAAGAAAACTGTAAACTTACTAAAGCCCAAACGCATCCAGGGGAAGAGCAAACCACAGTTGCTGCTCGTGGAACGTTATACATAAGTGCTAATTCACCAAAAAATCCCTGACCATCGTACTCTCCCACTTTTTTATGTCGTCCATCCACTTCAACGTAAACGTCATATTGTCCACTGCAAAAAGACAAATTGGGGGAAATAGTTTTAAATTCAAAACATTCTTTACTCAAGTGGAAAAATTTAAACAAAGAATTTTTTGTTGCATTATAAACATGAAATACGTGTGTGTGTGTGTGTGTGTGTGTGTCAATCAATGTGTGTTAGAGTGACAAGAAATATAAAGTTTGGATTTATATTTAAAAAAATCAGAATTATTTACATAGCAGTTGGTTTAATGAACTACAAGGGTCATTCAATAAATAAGGGGAATTTTGAAAATATAATGACTTACATTTCACTAAGGTAAAGAAAAAAAAAAAAAAAAAAAAAAAAGAAGATTTATTTATCAATATAATCTCCATCTTTTAAAATACATTCTTCCCATAAAAAAACAAGTTTTTGTATTTCTTCATCATAAAAGTCTTTGGATTGAGTTTTTAGCCATTTGATCATAATAATAATGAAATTTATTGTGTACAGTGCTCAGGTGCACCACAACTAATCAAAGTCTCATGTCAAGTACACAGAATAATGTATTAGTGTCAGGAACATGAACAGTTTACAGTAGTAATATGCATGTATGTGTGCGCGTGTGTGCATATGTATTTGGAGAGTGGCATCAGGTATAGTGTCGGCGGACTACAGGAAGCATGGAGGCTTTGAAAGACTCAGTGCTTCTGCAGCCTACAACAGACGCGGGCAGTTTATTCCATGTCTCTGCAACTCTGAGCGTGAAGAAATGTTTCCAAAAGTTACATGAGCAGTGCTGTTTTCTGACTTTGTAGCATGCCCACGTGTGTTGGAAAGATGGAGATCAAAAAGGTGCTCAAGGTTGCTGTTGTTAAGATGATTAATGACCTTACGAGCGTTTACCAGGTCAGTTGCCAGACGCCGAAGTTTCAGCGAATCCATTCCCAGGGCAGTGAGACGTTCAGAGTATGGTAGATGCCTGATAGAGGGTATTCGTTTGGTTGCACGTCTCTGTACAGTTTCTAGGAAGTTAATATTCTGGGCAAGATAGGGGTTCCAGACTGGTGATGCAAACTCCAAGTGTGGCCGCACCATAGCTTTGTACAGCTTCAAATAGATAGCCGGTGAGCGGCTGACCATGGAGCTCTTCTCTTCATCATTGCTTGAAAACTTTGTTTCAAGCCGAAATTATTTGAGAAATTCCAAACAAGTGGAAATCAGAAGGGGAGGGGTATTTTTGGACTATAAGGAGACGGTGGCAGTTGTTCCCAACCAAATTGACTAATGAGGCTGCCTTCCATTGTGTCTAGGTGAACACCCAAAGATAACTGACCTTAGAAAAGGAAAGGTCATTATGCATCATTTTGTGTGCTGTACCCACAAATATTTCCAGTTGTTCAGCAATGTGCTCTATTATAATTATTCCGTCAGTTAAAATGAGTTCATTAACTGAATCCACCATTTCAGGTGTGTTCACCATTGTCGACCTGTCTTGTCTGTCTCCATCTTAAATATTATTTCAACCTTCGGTAATTTATGAGGAAGTGCGTCCTGGTCTCCTGCCTCAAAAATTGCTACCCGGTGACTATCAAAATAACAACCCCAGCTCGTCGTAATTCTTGTTTATTTATCGTAATTTTTGTTTAGATATGAAGATGGATATATAGTTTGGAATAGATTGAGAGAGATAGATAAACAAACAAAATAATATAGATAGATATGAACAAATGGAGATAGATATTTTCGACAAGTAAATGTATTTGGGGGGGTGGGTGGTCGCTTCTTTTTTTGCTGTAATTCTTGTTTATTTAAACTAAAAACAAGACATTAAACAAACATGAATAAAAAAAAATCTGAGTATTTAAAGTAATATAGATAAATATAAACAAATTGAGAATAGATAGATATGAAGATGGATAGTTTTGAATAGACTGAGTTGGGGTTGTTATTTTGATAGTCACCGGGCAGCAACTTTTGAGGCAGGAGACCGGGACGCACTTCCTTCTTTAAACAATTTAGCCCATTTGTAAATATTTTTTTTAAAACTAAAACATGCTACTCTGTACACATCGCACATTCTTCTGTAAATTTCATATGGTTTGCACTTTTCAGCCACCAAAAATTTCATGGCAAACATCTGTTACAAGCTGGGAGCACTCTAGTTGATTTTCTGCCATTTTGAATAGCCTCAAAACAAATGTTTTTGTGAGATTAAAGTAATTTTTGCTATAAACCAATTACAAACAATGCAGAATTTACATTTATAGAAAAAACATTTTTTTTGGGGGGGGGGGAATGAGAGGTTGCTTTTTTTTCAAAAACTTCCCTAACATTTATAGAATGACCCTTGTGTAGATTCTTGTTTATTGGGGGTTCTTTGTTATATCTAAAAGGATCTTCAAGTTTTTTTAAGTTATTACCAGAATTGTCTTTGAATTTTGAGTGCCAGTGCCCCCCCCCCCTTTAGATCTGTTTAGTAAATAAAACAACATTTACTGGAGATGAATGATAAGAGACATTCAATATATCCAGGTGAAATTCTATTGTTGGTTTTGGTTGGGGGGGTTAAGGCAGGGAATAATATTTGACAAAATAACATTTCAGTATCTAAAAAAGTAAGAGTACAAGATAAAAGATAAAGTAGTCAGTGGGTAGAGAAAGAAGGAGAGAGAGGTAGAGAAAGAGAGAGGTAGAGAAAGAGAGAGGTAGAGAAAGAGAGAGAGAGAGAGAAAGAGAGAAAGAAAAAGAGAGAAAGAAAGAGAGAAAGAAAAAGAGAGAAAGAAAGAGAGAAAGAAAAAGAGAGAAAGAAAGAGAGAAAGAAAGAGAGAGGTAGAGAAGTAGAGGTAGAGAAAGAGAGAGAAAGAGAGAAAGAGAAAGAGAGAAAGAGAAAGAGAGAGAGAGAAAGAGAAAGAGAGAGAGAGAAAGAGAAAGAGAGAGAGAGAAAGAGAAAGAGAGAGAGAGAGGAAAAAAAAGAGAGAGAGAAAAAGAGAGAGAGAGAGAGAGAGAAAAAAAAGAGAGAGAGAGAGAGAGAGAGAGGAGAAGGAAAAAGAGAAGAGAGAGAGAAAAAAGAGAGAGGAGAGAGAGAGAGAAGAGGAGAGAGAGAGAGGAGAGAGGAGAGAGGAGAGAGAGAGAGAGAGAGTACAAAAAAAAAAGAAATAATTTTTAAACCAACCTGTCAATGACATAAAAGTTATCTCCGTCATCTCCTTGAACAATAACCTTTTCACCTTGTTCAACCTGAAATTAACAACAGTAAAAAGAAATTCAACTCTTTATTCAAGATTTCACAAAGAACAGCAAGTCAGCAGAGATGTAATTAATTCAATAACAACTGAAGGAATACACCCCCCCCACACACACACTCACAAAAATTTGATGGTGGTGGTGGTGGGTGGTGGGTGATATTCTTTCAGTTGAAATATGCTAATTAGTCATTTCTAAAGTGTTACGTATTTTAATTAGAGATCTTTCTCATAATGATTTTAGAGACGGCAACAAGTTTTAACTTACCCTTCTTTCAAACATTGCGTCAACGACATTTTGCAATCTTTCCTGAAAATCACAAAAGAGACAATTATTATTCTTGCAACATTAAAAACATTTCAATCTCTTAAGCAAAAAAGACTTTGGTACCAAATATAGATGTGTCAAGAATTTGGGGGTTTGCACATTACAAATTAAAAGAATTTTTTTTAGCAGTGCAGATTGGAAAAAAAAATATGACTGAATACTAAAAAGAAACAAACAATTGACTAATATGAAATAAAAGACAGAGTTAAGGAAGAATAAAAGACATTGGAATTAAGGAACTACTAAATATTATGAGCAATTTTTAGCAATTTTGGTTGGAGCAATTTTTAGTAATTTTGGTTGATGCATTCTGTCTTCAGTTTTAAGATTTGAAAAATAAGTTTTGTGGAGACAAAGACAATAAGTCTAAAAATATTTCAGTTCTATCTAGATATCGGAAATATTAATAGTCCACTTTTTTTCTTTTTGCTATGAAAAAATTGAGTGGCTTTTTCTTTTGTGCTTTACTTAAACAGAGATGACAATATAGAAGTGAATTAAAAGGAACTTGCTTATACAGATCTTTGTCTGCAATTATACTCTACCCTCCACTAACATTTAACAATTATTAGAAAAACATGTAAAAATCAATTCAAAGTTTTATTAGCAGAATTAATTCAGTCTAAAAAATTGCAATCAAAAGAATTTTAAAAAGTAAACAAATTTTGAATTTAAAAATTTAAAAAAAAAAAAATCTATGTACCAAAATTTCAGAATCAAAATGTAAAATAAGATTGTAAAATTGCTTAAAAAGGTCAAAATAAAAAAAACTAATTAAGAGCTGAAGTATATTTATTTATCTATATTTATATGGAAAGACAGTGAGGAAATTAATCTGACAATATGAGAAGAAAATATTTTAAAAATATAACAAACACATGATGTTATGATTAGGGGAAAACAATTTTATGTGTCAATACCTAAGCATTTCGGTATATTGTACCATCTTCAGGACACTGTTAAGTAATGTTTATGTGAGGGACAAAATGAAAGATGTTAAGTGTATAGTGAATGTGTGAATATGAGGTTATCAACCGTTAATTTTTAATTTTAATTGATTACGTCATTGGCTTTTGTAAACAAACACGCATAAAAATTAATGTCCTGAAGATGGTACAATATACCGAAATGCTTAAGTATTGACACAAAAAATTGTTTTCCCTAATCATAACATCCTGTGTTTGTTATATTTAAAAAATATTTTCTTCCTATATTTATATACATATATAAAGGGCTGTTGGTATGTATGTATAAATCTACGAAAATAAAACAATGACAAAGTAAATATATATACACATTAAATATCACCACATATTGCTTGTTGTGCAAAAATTATGAAGATTTGATTTATATTCAAAGGTGTGCAAAAATTGAAATAGAAAGAAATAGCATTGAAATTCTATTTAAAAAAGGTCCAGAATTTGTAAGTCTCAAAAGTAAACAAATCAACACAACGGGGTTTTTTTTTTTTTTACTCCCAACACACCCAGGTGACACTGGGTAGTCACTTCTAGTATATGAATAAAGCTGCGGAATAGCAAGGTAACAAAATTGGTTTTGTATATTTTTCAGCTGAGTAGCATGTGAATAATTAGCAAAAAAAAAAAAAAAAAAAAAAAAGGAGAGAGATTGGGGAAAAAAAAGAAAAAAAAAAAAAAAAAAATTAGAATGAAAGAAAATTTTTTTTTATCCCCAACAAAAAATATGAAGTTTTCTTTATAGAAATTTAAGACTTAAACTGAAAACATCAATAAGAGGAGAAAAGAAAAAAAACCTGAGTAAGTATAAGAAAATTAATGGAAAGAAGAAAATGATTTGTTTAATAAAAACCAGAAATAGAAAAACCAAGCTGAGATTTTCAATAGACATTGCTGAAAAATGTTTAAAAAGAAAAAAAGTTTGAAAGAAAGATGGGCATTCTTTTGTGATTTGAAAAATGGAAAAATTATTTGAAGAAAAAAAAAAAAAAAAATTCTGAAAGTACTTACTGGTTCCAAACTTCTGAACAATAAAATGTTCTTTGTTGCTTCATGGAGACGTTTCCTTTGGTCATCACTTTTTGGGTGGACTACCTGCAACAATAGTAGGAAAAGAAAGAAAAAAAAGATAATTCTATCTAAAAGACTTAAGGGTGAAAAATGGTGTTAGTAAAAGCAAAACAAAAGCAAAGGCAGTTAAAAATCAACATTCAGTTTAGTTGGCATTTTGTTAATATGCAACAAAACAAAACAAAAAGCAAAACAAAAAAAACCAAACAAAAACAGTTCTTTTATATACAAAAACAAAACTTGTATTTTGTATTAGTATTGTTAGTGTAATACCAGCAATATTGCATCTTTTTAAAATTGTGATATTATTGCTGGCATCGAAACCCTACTAGCCAATATTCAACTTAAGTGGGATGGTTATGTTGTCCGAATGAATGAGAACAGGCTTCCAAAGAAGATTTTATACGGGCAACTACCAAATGCTAAGCGTTCCATTGGACGTCCTCTCTTACGCTACAAGGACAAATTGAAGGACAATTTGAAATGCCTTGATATTGACCCGAGTGCTTGGGAAGATCTAGCATCGGATCGGAAGGAATGGCGTAAGACATGTTTCGCTAAACTAAAGAGCTTTGAACAAAATAGACTGAAGCATAGAGATCAGCTCCGCCTAACTTTAAAAGAAAAACATTTAACTCCTGCCTTGGATCATTTCGTTTGTCAGTGTGGCTTCATGGCTCGCAGCAGGGCTGGGCTGCTGTCACACTCGAGGAAACATAAAATGTCTTCTTGACAGCATGCACAACATGGGAGGAACCAAATCACTCACTGCTGACCCTCATCTATCATTCTCAATAGGAGAGTCCACCATTGTTAGTGTACCAATGATAAGGTAAAAAGAAATTGTTTTGGTCACCTTTTGTAATATCAAAGAGAATAGGAACAATAAAGACTAATCAGGGATTCAGAGTGGATTGAGAGTGGATTGAACTCAGATAAAAAAAAAGTCCCCCCTCCCCCCAAAAAATAACGTATCTTAAAAAGTGTTTACTTGATAAATACCTCATGTTTCACTTGAATTAAAAACACACTTGTCTTAAACCCCCCACCAACTTTCCCAATTCCCTAACTGGCCACCATAAATTGTGACATTTTCCCCAGCCAAAATTGTGACTTTTTCCTGTAACTTTATTAATGGCCATCAATAGATCCAACTGGCACAAAACGATATAAAAAGGATATAAAAAGAAAAAAGAAATCTATGAAAAAGTTAAAGAAAACTTTTGAATTTTCACATCTGAATATTTATCCAAATTTTGCAGCCAATGAATACAATTTAACTAAGAGAATTTTGTTGAGGATTAAAAAAAGAAAAAGAAAAAAAAATTCTTCTCTTAATTGTGCCAATCTTAAAGCCAAGTTATAAACTAACCATTTTTTTGTTTTCAAAGATGTTACGAACAGCATGTCTGAGTGGAGATGAATGGAAAAACAAATAGATTGTTTTTCAAAGTTCAAAACTTGTTAGAGTAAATAAAGTTTTTGTCATTTGATATTTTGTCAACTAAGAAAGAAAATTTGCTTTTGTGACAAATATTGTATAAAGAAAAAACAGTTTGTAAATAGGACAAGTTGAGAAAATTGTTCAAGATAAAAACTTAAAAGAATTTGGACATTAATCATTGACGCATGTTGCTAAGAAGAAATGTCAAATTGGGAAGACAGAAAGAAAATTTACAGGATAAAACAGAGACGCATTTTTATTTGAGGATTTTTGGAGTTAAGGCAACGTTTTTCTTTTATGCAGATTATATATATATATATATATATATATATATATATATATATATATATAAAAGCCCTGTAATAATATATCAATACACCAGCAGATTTATTTTACCGTTCCAACTTTGTTTTTTTACTTTTTCAAATTGTAGCTTCAATTAGGATAACTTTAATAATAATAATTAAACTCAACATTTCATATCAATACCACTGTAGCGTTAGTTTTGTATTTGCCTGGGAGAGTTGTCTGCCCGGTTTAGTTTGCTGGTGCCCGCTAGGGGGCTATAGTATTTAAGCGCCTGGTTCAAACGCTTCTCCTGCTTTTCCTGTTCCAGTAACCACGAGACACATGGGGTAGATTTTGGTCTACTCCTTCTCGTTGGGGCTCTGCCCCCCTTACATTACTGTAAGTTATTTACAGCATGGACTATCCCTAGTCTCATGTCTGTACTTTTTGTATATCTTGTACCATTCATGAATGTGTGTTTATCTTTCTACATGTAACTTTGTATGTATTTTGTATCTTGTTATATCCATGTGCTGTACTATATTAAATGTTTTTGTCTGTCAACCTTCGTCGGAGTTTTGTATTCAAAGTATATATAACTTTGAACCTTTTCTTACAACTGGTGACCCGACGTGATGAACCATTCTTACACCACATTTATTTAACCTCATTGTCCCTCAATAATTTTTATTTTTGTATGGTTACTTTATTAATCCGCGTTAAACCTCAATTATTATAACATAAGTCACCGTAACAACACACGCCTATATGTTTTTGTTTTTTCATATACCCTCTAACCAAAGCTAAATCAATAAATAATAAATCTATTTTACTTATCAAACCACTCTCACGCCTCATAACCCATACTTTATTAAACAACCATAGTAAAATAAATACCACAAAGTGATTCACATCTTTCATTTTAATATCCATGAAAAAAAACAATTTCCGGTGAGATTTAAAAAGAGTAAACAAGCATTCCTCTGTAACGTAAAATCTTATTCAATGAACATACGTGTGATCAGCTGCAATTAATCGGTAACTCGATTAATTCAGTGGATTTAACCCTGATGATTCTAACGATGAAACTTGAGTAGGTTTCTATTGTATCCATTTCTATATAATATATATATATATTCAAACAAATTTGATTAAACAAAATAGAATTTTAATTATTTTCAAGTTTTTTCTTTTTAAGCTTCCTAATAAAATTTCTTTGAAATTATTTGTAGAGTGCTATAATCAGTTAAGTTGAAAAGTTTCCTGTAAACAAGTAAAAAATCTAGAAAACCTTTGAATGTTACACTGCAAAAGGTTGGTTGGTTGGGTTTTATGGCATGTCAACCCTTGTTGGGTTATTTTATGCCAAAGACATTTGGTTCTATTCATTTTTTATAGGTATTCAATTTAAAAAAAAAACTCCCTTTTTTTTATTTAGCCCATAGATGGGACCCTAGCAGGTACTACCACTACAGGCCAGAGTGAACCTGGGAGTAATGGCAATGAAGGGGTACTCCACACTCTCCATAGCACATTGCAAAAGGAAATGATCTGAATTTTCCATACATCAAATTTGGAGAATGGAATTGAAATTAAACAAGATTTCTTTTGTTATTCAGATTTTGGAATAACAAGTAAAAATTTAATCATTTCATCAATTTTCATGATAGAATAATAATAATCTTCATTTTCAAATGCTATATGCAAAAAACACTACTCTTTATATGTCAGCAGTGACAAAGGATAGAGCAACTGTCAGGACAGGTAAAATATTTACAAGTAAATTGCACTCATCTATTCTTCGCTGTTTACCATTGTGGCATGCCAGTGACTAGAACATCAATATAACAGATAATGAAATGGAAAGTTAAATTCATGCTTTTTCTTGAGAAATATCGTCTATTGGAATTTGAACTGATGCTTAATTCCACTTTTTAAAAGCTGCTGAATTCATACTTCCTTATTGAAAAAAGAATGTCTGATTGAAATTAGAGTCATGATTATCTTTTTGATGGTTATTTCCTCATCAATAGAAGCCCCCCCCCCCCAGTAGTAGGAATTTTCTGACTATTTGATCCTGGTTATTTATTTCAGACACTCCTCTGCCCAGCATCAGGTAAAGTGCACTTTTTGACCCACTTTAGGATTCATCCGCCTTGCTACATATCCACCATGCTGCATCCCATGGTTTCCAATGCTACATGCTTGTACGACTCTTATAAAACCTTCTCCTCTGCAGAATCCAGCAATAAGCCAACTAAACGGTTATGGAGGCTGCATATTTTATTGTTAGCCAGCCCCCACCCTCCGCCAGTAAGACCGTGTAGTTTGCATTTAAGTTACCTGTGTGCTATTTTGAACAAATCTTGGAAGCAGCATCCAACAAAGCAGCAGTTGTATGGCCACTTACATCCCATCACACAAATCCTGTTGGGAACTGCTGGAGAAGTAAGGACAAACTCATAAGCAACATTCTCCTATGGACTCCTACATATTGATGCACCAGTGTTGGCTGACTGGTAAAAACTTACATCCATCAATTGTGGACACTGGATGCCATCTAAAAGACCTACCAAGGGATGGATAGTGAAAGAGAGAGAGTCAAGAGAATCCATGCTGTTGGCCTGTCTTGATGATTGCAAGAAAAATGTCTTTTTAAAAAGTCTATTGAATAAAAATCATTTTTCAATTCAATTTCTGTAGCAAATAATAGAACATTTAACAGAAATTATCAAAGAATAATCAGATTATCTGCTCAACGTCAAAATGATCAATTTGTACATTCACAAATCTCGCAGAAAAAGATGTTTAAATATTCATAAAAAAAGATAGAAAAGATTTCTTGAGAGTCGTCAATCTATCTTCACCTTCTTTCAATTATTGTTTTCGATCTTAGATTTGGTGAAGTAATTGTCAAATTATTAAAAGAAATTAAAAGATTTTTCATAGAGACGAGTAAAAATGTCTTAACCCCCCCCCCTCAAGAATTCAATGGACAAAATGTTGGGATGAAAGTTCTTTTCTTCATTTTGCCGGTGTGGCCTAAAGTCGGTATCAGTCAATCAGCGAGGAAGTCTATCCCCTTTTCACTTGCGTTAGACCAAGGAGATTATTTTAGTGTCTGAGGTGGAGCGCCACACCTACCATCAGCTCCTTACTTTACCGCACAGATCCCTGTGCTACTCATATGCTGAGTTGGCGAGGACCGGTATCAAACTAGGAACCTTGTGGTTTCTAGCCGATGCTCTACCGACTGAGCTAGATTCATTGAATGAAATCTTTTTGTTAAATTTGGTTAACTGAATCCTTCTGAATACCAATTCTATGAGGAGAAATCAATGTAGAAATTCTAATGTTCAACTTGTATTAAAATGATGATGATGATGTATCTGTTAGGAGTAAATATCAAGGCAGACATTTGAGCCCAGACTTAAAAGAGTTGGTCATTTCTGAAGAAATGTTTGTTTCTACATGAAACCAACTGCAATTGTTAATGTTGAAAATATTTTATAAATGCAGGTGAATTGCTTGTTGTTGGTTGATGTTTAATGGCATATCAACCCTTATAGGTTATTTAATACCAAATCTTTTTTTGTTTATATATATAATTTGTTTCACTTTCTGTATATCAATAAACTGATAGAAATAATTTCCATTAACTAAAAAATATATCTAGTTGACCCATAGATGGGAACCTAACAGGTACAACCACTCCGTGTTAAAGTGACCTGGAAGTAATAACAATGAAGGGGTACTCCACAATCCTTACAGCTCCAGAATTGGAACCTCACCACTAGATACATGTTGTCATTTGAATGAATCAAATTCAAGATAAACTTCTGACACTTTACAATTCCCACTCATCAAATTTGGATTTTATTAGAAAATCTATAACATTCAAAATGTTTTCATCACCTTTCATGTGAAAAAAGAAAAGAAAAAAAAAAAAGAATTCCACAATAGATTCATAAAGTCAGTCGTTAATCATGAAGGGAAAAGGGGGAAAAAAAATTTGCAAACATTTCTTTTAGTCTTAGAATAAAAATTATTTCTAGACTTTCTCAAATCTTACACTTAAAAAGTACTGAATGAAAGTGGATTTTTTTGGTTTTTTTTTCTAGATTTGCTCAAAACTTATTTAAAATATTAAAAAAGAAAAAGAAAAAAGAAAAAAGAAAAAACAACCTAATTGATTCGACTTACACTTAATCTTTTTTTTATTTATTTCTTACTTGTTAATACTTACTTGTTGAAATTATAATTGTTAATATTTTCTTATTACTTGTAATAAAATCTTACACTTAAAAAGTACTGAATGAAAGTGGGTTTTTTCTTTTTTTTTTTCTAGATTTGCTCAAAACTTATTTAAAATATTAAAAAACCAAAACAAAACAAAACAAAAACCCAACCTAATTGATTCGACTAGAATTAGCATTTATAGTTGGTTGGCCTTTTTAAGTTAAAATGAAACAATGTAAAGATTTTATCAAAGAAAGAAAAATGATAATCTGAAGTTTCAGTCTTGAAAGTGAATGAACAAAACCGTAGATTTTCCTAATGGAGAAAAGATTATTATTCATTTTCACAATGTTTTCTGTTTTCTGTGACGGCATTCACCCTGGGTTAATTGAGTTGGCTCCATCCAACAAATTCACCTATGATGAATTCATGAAAGGACTAACAAGGGAATAGGAAATTTACAAGCGGTTCTCAAACCCTTGCATGAATATCCAAGTCAGGGGAAGGAGATACGCTTGTTTGCTGCAGATTTTCCACAGACACAATGACAAGTATGCCAAATGCCATTGATTCCTGACGAGGTTGGAAATGGCCTTTGGATTTTCGCTAGAACCCCTTTGGCCGTGTTGTGGCCCTAATACCACAGTGTGCCAAACCTGTCTATCTTGGGTGACCCTACCAGGAACTTAAGTTCCTGACAGCATACCTCTGATACTATCAAGTAACCACGGCCCTAACATGATGAGAAAGGGTTTGGACTTTAGAAATAATGTGCTAGATGGCTGTTGAGCAAAAAGCTTCCTCTGCCTTTTTACAGGTTTTTTTTTTTTTTTGTTGTCCTGCAGGGTGTCTAGCCACTCTCCTCACAAGACAAAATCATAATACTACCCGTTTCATAGTCGGATCATTGGAGACTAAACCGGTGACCCCACTTCCCGAATGGGGAAGATATTAAATTAAAAAGTTAGGATTATCTATGATTTTTAATTAATCCTAACTTTTTAATTTGATATCTTCCCCATTCTATGATTTTTAATTAGATAACAATTTATTTATACTGAAAGAATTACTTTACAAAAATTAACAATTTTGCTTTCAATACAGTTTACTTGTTTAACAATATTGAAACTTTTCTAGTTGGTTTGCCTCATTTTTTCAGCCCTACGGGTTAGCTCAGTCTGTAGAGCATTCGGATAGAAACCACAAGGTTCCTAGTTCGATTCCGGTCCTCACCAACTCAGCGAATGAGTAGCACAGGGTACTGTGCAGTAAAGTAAGGAGCTGATGGTAGGTGTGACGCTCCACCTCAGATGCCAAAACAATCTCCTTGGTCTAGTGCTATTAAAAAGGGGATAGACTCCCTCGCTGACTGGCTGATACTGACTTTAGGCCGCCCCGACAACTTTACTTACTTAGATTTTAAATGTTGAAAATAGAGAATTATTGGTGGATTGGCGATAAAAAGGTTGAGGTAAACATTGAAATATGAAAGGTTTGATTTAGCGTCAACAAGAATAATAAGGGGGGAGGGAAGGGAGCGGAAAAGAAAGATTTTAAGAAAATTTCAAACAGAAATCGGCCAAAATGTGTCAGCTTTTTATTTTCTCAGAGTAAAAAGTAGATTTTCATTCCCCACCCCCCACACACCTTAAAACTAACACAAATAGAAACAGAAATAAGACTAAATCATTTATCAACTGACTGACAAGACCAGAGAGACACATTGTTTGGTCGCTAGGATTTATAGCTAGTTTTATTGACATTTTGTGAGCAAAAAGAAAATACAGAGGCCGTTTTTAGAGTGAATTGTTATTTTACAGTTTATAACTGGGGTTGGGGTTGAATGAATGTATCGAGATCTAATCTTTAAGATTAGTCATATAGATGTCAAAAAGAAAGAAAGAAAGAAAAAAATATATAGAAAGGACGGAGGAGACACAGACAATTTTTCAGATGATTAGTTCAAGATAGACATGTGGTAAGGGTAACCCAAAGACAAAACAGTTTTTAGATCTTATTTTTTCAATGCAGCTAGCATTTGGTTTACGGCATATCAACCTCAATGGGTCATTTAATGCCGACAGCATTTTGAAATAAATTCATTCTTAATAGATACTCAATTTTTTTTTTTTAGAAACACATTTTTGTATTTAACCCATAGATGGGAACCTAACAGGTCAGAGTGGACCAGGGAGCAGTGGTGATGAAGGAGGTACCCCACATTCCCCAAAACTGGAACCTATCAGATATAATTTGTCATACCCAGGACATGAAGACCCTCAGCCACTGCCTTCTAGCACCCATATGATAAAAAGGGTCGGGGCTTGCTATAAGGGCAATAGGGTTGGGTCAATCATATAAGCGCTAGGATTTGACATGACCAGCCGATTGATCGGAGGGGGGCCCTCTGACCACCAAAGTGAAGTTTTGTAAGTCATAGACTGCTCAGCCTTAAGCATCACGAGTAGCCACCCATGGCCAACAGGTGGCTCTATTGGGAGAGTCTTACCCCTCTGCAGAGTGGCAGTCGGTATATTCTCATGCCACAGTTGACAGGGTGGAGGTAACATTTGAAGGGCAGGGGGAGTGAACATGAAAAGTTTTGGTCCTACCCGCCCTCCCATGATATCTGCGTCTGAAAAAGTTTGGCTTTGGGTTACCGTTATGTTTTTAATTTACACTAATGAAATAGTAAGGAAAGAATTCATTATTATCATTGGTATGTAAAACATTTCTGAATTTGCAGTTGTCTTTAAAAATTTTCAAGGGAAGAAAAAAAAAAAAGACAAAGGGTACAAAATAAATGACATTTTCATATATAATATTTAAAAAATGGATCCTAAATCCAGATAAAGAAATCAGTTTGATAAAATGAATGGCAAAAAAGTTGAATAAAATCTACTTTAATAATAAAATCACTTAAAGAGAAATAGAATTGGAAGTGACAATTTGGTTTTTGTCATCCAAATAAAACATTTAAAAATTAGAATCCAGAGGAAACTATTTAAAGGTAGAAATATGAAGTTTAGCAAAATGTTAAAACTAAATAGAAATATCAGTAACTCAAACAAATGGCTCAGTTTTTGGTAATTTTTATTGAAGTCAGTAAGTGTACTGTTGGTTTGAATAACAGCAGCTAAGTACCACTTAAGCAGTGTCCAAGACATTTGGTATATATAGAAATCAAGAATGACCCATTCATAAATTTGGGTGATTTTGGTCATTCCATTCCTTGAGTTCTGATTGGCTGCTTGATTTGAATGACATTGTGGAGTCTTATATATATCCTGTCATTCTGCAGTAGACTTTGTGACTATTTGGGTTTGTATTTAAGTTACAACCATTTGTTGCCTTGTCTTCCCAGTTTGACGGTAATTGGAACTTTAATTATTCTTCAATTTTATTTTGAGTTTTAATAAATTCAAATTTTGTTTCATTTCTTATTGTTATTTAATTTGTTTTAAACATTTTCAGAATTTTAATTTGATTCTCAAATTTATAACCAAATAAACATCTTATTATGAAGAGAAACAGTTATTTGTTTAATCATATGTGTGTGTGTGTGTGTATATATATATATATATATATACATACATACATACACACACACACACACACTTTACAGTCATCTAATTTTCCTAAATGTTTTATAATTTCTCTGAAAAATTCCTTCTTTATAAGAAATGTTTTTATTGATTTCTTTGCACTATTTTGGAAGTTCTACCAAATTGTGGGGCAGGGAAGACAACGATAAAACCAGATACCCCCCGGGCCACCCATATATACCCAAAATAGTTGGTCAGATGGAGAGAGAGAGAATTCATCAAGTTGTGTGGATTAAAAAAATCAGAATAATTTCCAAAGATTTGCATTGGATGTCTGATGGAATCACAGCACACAGACACAGCGCACACACACAAATGACGTTGAGGTCAATCCGCAGGTCAATAATCAATAAGAGCCAATGATCAGAGAAAATGATAGATTTCAAGTTCTAAAAATGGACAGGGACTGAATATGACAGGTTTGGGAAGGAATACACATATTCTAACGCTGAGAGAGAGAGAGAGAGAGAGAGGAGAAGGAGAGACAGAGAGAGTGGAGAAAGAGAGGAGAGAGAGAGAGAGAGAGAGAGAAGAAAGAGAGAGAGAGAGAAGAAAGAGAGAGAGAGAGAGAAGAGGAAGAAAGAGAAGGAGAGAGAGAGAAGAGAGAAGAAAGAGAGAGAGAGAGAGAAGAGAGAGAGAGAAAGAGAGAGAAAGAGAGAAGAGAGAGAGAGAGAGAGAGAGAGAGAGAGAGAGAGAGAGAGAGAGAGAGAGAGAGAGAGAGAGAGAGAGAGAGAGAGGAATAAGGCCCAAGTATACATCATCAAATAACAAAAAGACAGGAGATAGAACTAAAAGACATACAAATAAATAAAATGTCTTGTTTAAAAACATTCAGTTAATGTATTCAAATCCAAGAATTTGGTTGAATTCTTTCAGCAGAATATTTTAACATTCAATACTTTTGACCCCAAAATAGATTTTAATTTAAAGGAATGATTACTATAAAAGTAAAAACTGGAAGTATAAATTCAATTTTCTTTCCCAGGAGACAAAGAAAAAGATAACATTTATCTTTGAATTAAAGTTAGGAGATTTGTTTTTTTATTAAGTTCATTTTATTTAAGCAGTGAGTTTTTAATTACATAAAATTAGAATTCAAATTCTTCTGTTCAACCATTTATATAATTGGAAGAGTATCAAATGATACAATAATATAATAAACTCAAAATGTTAGGACAATTCTAACAGTTTATTGTTGAGGAATAGAAGATAAAATAAATAAATCAGAGTGAATTATTTCTGTAAATATTGTCAACTTTACACAGATTTTTGATTTATTTAGACATCAAATCATTCAAATTCCCATAAGAAAGTAGCTGTATGGCCACTTGCCCCCTATCACACAAATCATCTGAGTAAGATGAACAAGGCATGCAGGACACTGCTGGAGAAGCAAGGATGAACTCATAAGTGACATTCTCCAGTGGAAACCTACACATGGGCACACCAAGCAAGGACCTACATCGATCAGCTCTGTGTGGATTCTGGATACTGCACAGAGGACCTCCCGGGGGTGATGGCAGATAGGGATTGTTGGTGAGAGATTGTCATGGATATCCATGCTGTCAGCACGTTTTGATGATGGTGAGACGTCGTTAGTCTCATCTAAACTTTTCAGTAATTATCTTAAATGTTCAAAAGAAATATGACAGGTTTTTTTAATTCTTTGAGGGTCTCAACACGCAATAACTTAAGGCAAAGAGGTAAAAATAATTTGGTTTAAAAAATCTTATTATAATGGAGATTGTGTGTTTGTTTGTTGTAACTGAAACTATATTACTACTCAATTCACAGTTCCCTTAGTTATTTACATCACATTCTCCATGATTTTATTTTTATTTAAACCTCAATGAATAATAAAATTGTTTTACATTATTAAGACTGTTGACCATATCTACATACTAATAATACACAATTGTATTTATATATACAACAAAATAGTGGTTTACAGTGTGAATGGAAAGGCTAATTTGCATATTGATCTTAAAAAATTGATTTTAATAAATATATGCTAAGTATTATTGATTTCTAATTGTTTGGTTTTATCTTAATGAATATGAGCAAAAATCTTTAGGATAAATCTTAAAAGAAATTCATTAAGAAGAAGAAATAATTGTAATATTATCCTTTACTTCCTATTTTAAGTAAAGAGTTAAATTAGGAAAATTTACCAATGAAAGACGGGAGTAATGGAAAATGATGGAAGAGTTAGTTTCAAAGCTGTTCTATTTTTCGATAATACCCCCTCTATTCCAAATCTTTTTATCTGCTTTCTTTTTTAGTTTTATTAGCCTTTCTAATTTAACATGATATTTTATTATATTAAAACTTAAAAACTTGCACCCGGAGGGTGCATAAATTTGCTAGTAAAAATAAAGAATTTATAGAGAGAATTTCTCAAGATTTATTTTCAGTGAAGGTTAGAATTTCTGCAGGTCAACAGTTTGCAGACAGATGAAACAGTCTCAGGTTTCACTTGTTTAAAAAAAATATATTTTTGACTTTGGAAAAGAGGACAGGTTACATAGTCACATGCCTAACATTAAAATGCTCAACTATGCAATGTGAACAGAAAACAGATCCAGTCACACAGACACGTTTCATTTTTATTATATCTAAAACTCATTTCACATAGGCTCAAATGGAGATTACTTCCTTGTGGCATCAATTAGAGACAAACATTCCATGAAAGGATCAAATTCAAAATCATTTCTATATCAAATGATAGTTGTGATATATCATTTAATGATCTTCTAGAAATGACAAATCGATCAAGAAATACAGAAAACAGGCAATTAAATTTATGGATTATTTATTAAAAAGAGATTTGTATTCTTAGAAAGAACTTGACTAAAATCCTTCATTAAACATAAAATGTAATAAAATATCACAATGAAGAATTTGGAGAACCTTTCATTATTTTCTGTGGTTTTTAATGTGGCAAATAAAGTAAATATTTTCTGTTGGTCACATCACTAGAAAAGGATTTTCAATACAAAGGAATATGTGAGAAAGGACAACAAAAAAAAAAGGGGGGGGGGGCAACAAAAGAGAAATTTTACATCACCCGATAATTGGGGGAGGAGAAAAAAAGATTTTTGAGTATCAAATTAAAAACAATACTGAAAATTCACATTTTACACACACCCACACACAGAGAAAAACAAACTGATTTTAACCCTTTAAAACATTTATTAAGCAATAAGCAATTCCAGAATAAAATTTTTAAAAATTTCTGCCCAAACTTTCAAATATAAACTTTTCTAGAAGAAACTTTTTTGGTTTTACAAATGGATAACAAGTGAAGAGTTAAGCTTAAAATTATTTAAAAAAAACCCAAAAAAAACAATTAAAAATCTTTTTAAGTTCTGACAAATTTCTTTTTGATTCTATTAAAACATATCAAATTTCTATTATGACACTGCATCCAAGTGGGTATTTGCCTCATACCCCACTTGTATGGGCTGGGCACAAGGCCTCGTTTTAATGTGGGCCCACCCACAAGCCGAAGCTCATGGGTGGGAAAGAACAAAAATTGCGTCGATCCCTTCGGCATTTCCCCTCGGGGGGGGGCCTCAGTGCTGGGCAATAAACCCAGCCCTGCCACTTTAAGTCAAGGGGGCAGGTATTGCCTGGGGGGATAGCCCCCTGGGACCGACGCTATTAATTGAACACACCGGTCCAGTGGCTGAAGCACACAGACAGGACGGGTTGGAAATGTCTGACACTGACTGCATCCAAGTGGGAAGGTTCCAGTTTGCGAGTTCTAGGGATCTACACTTTTATTGTCATTACCCCCCACCCCAGTCCACTCTGATCTTAAGTGGGGGTACCTGTTAGGGGAGTGGTGTCCCATTTATGATTTTGAACCGTATTAATAGATTGGCCCTTGAAAACTTGATATTGCAACTAAGCATAATGTGTTTACCCCTTTAAAATGAGTGGAAATATACATTTTTGTGTTGTATAGAATAAGAGTCCCAATTGTTCAGCTTAAAATAACCCAACAAGGGTTGACATGCAGTAAAACCAAATTTATTTTAAAAACTTCAACTGACAATATTTAAAAGATGATAATAACATAATATTATTAATAGCAACTCGGGGGGGGGGACACGGAGATGTTGGGAATAAATTATTCACAGTCAATTTTCTTAGAAACTGCACTAATTGACATTTATTTATTCAAAGAGATTTTCAGGAATATTCATGCAGAAAAGTAGATTAAGACAAAATAACAGGTTGAAAATGGATTTAAATGTCTGTTTTATGTAATATTAAAATTTCTAAGAAATTGAATGATGCAATTGTGGATTTTATAACATTTTTAGTTTTTTGGTTTAGAAAAGAAAATAGAAAAGTACAAATCTATTTTGAATTTTTTAGTTGAAGAGCTTTTAGAAATATTCAATTTAGCAAGAAAGACAAAAAGGAATTTAATGTTTATCAAGAAAAACAGAGAAAAAGAAAAAAGAAAAAAGAAAAAAGAAAAAACAAAAAAAAAAAAACAAAAAAAACAATCAGAGATTTGTTTGTATGAAAATATTTCACAAGTGAGAATCAAATGTGAAGAGATTTTATGAAAAGATCCTAAAAAAAAAAAAAAAAGAAAAAAAAGAAAAAAAAAAGAAAACACTTGAATTTTTTGTTGTCTTTTTTCTTCTGTTATTTCCACACAACATGATTGACATTTCAATGGCATGACTTTCACCAACAGTTCAAGGTCATTAAAAGGTGATAACTCAACAACAAACACAATTTACAAAAAACAATTTTTTTTTCTCTACAACAACAAAATGCAAAAAGAAAAGAACAGAATTAAACCAAGTTTAAATTAAAATCCAGAAAAAAAAAAATCCTTATATATATATATATATATATGAAAAATAGATGGAAATTAATCCGACAGTATGAAATTTAACATTATGAAAAAACATATGATGTTTGTTATGTAATTGCTGACAGTACTGTTTCGACCAAAACGATAAGTTGGTCTTCAACAAAGATACTATTTTGATACCTACTTTACATTTTTATATAAACTTTTACAACAAACTCTTTTGAGTTTTTCTATAAACTATAATGCTTCTGATTTTTTAACAATTAAAAATAAAATTTATTTTATTTTTAAAACAGAACATGCATTTTTCAAAAATTTCAGCGGTTGAACTCAACGTTCGTTTCTGTAAACAGTCTTTTTTAACGGATATCTTCTCTTCCCATCTATGTCGCTCTTTGATGAAGACCAACTTATCGATTTGGTCGAAACAGTACTGTCAGCAATTACATAACAAACATCATATGTTTTTTCATAATGTTAAATTTTATATATATATATATATATATATATATATATACCAACTCCTCCGCACGAGCAGGATACAACACAAGGTCAATTTCTTAAGCGGAGTTCAACAGGTTTGAATTCAGAGTTTTCCTTCTCCTAGACTGGTTACCAAGCCATGGTTAAAGAACCCAGTCTGCTCTGCTATTTACCCATAGCTGGAGGGAGAGTAGGATTCATACCTTTCCCAAGGGTATTAACGCTAAGTGAAATGCAATTACCACATCCAGGATTTGAACTCGGGGCGACAAGTCCATTTCCCATGACTTTAACCATTACACCACACGTTTCCTTATAAATCTTATTTATCTTCTACTGTAGATGTTACAACCAATTCTAACCAATAATAAAATGAATTATAAAACATTATATAATTATATAGGGAGGCAAGTGGGCTAGTGGTTAGAGTCGTGGGAAATGGAGTCGTCGATTCAAGTTCAATTCCTAGACGAAGATGTTGGCATTTCACATAGCGCTAGTAACCTTGGGAAAGGTATGAATCCATATATTCCCCCTCCAGCTATGGGCCCTTCAGCCTCGGGTAGGTAACCAGTCTAGGAGAGGGATAACTCTGAATTCAAAATTCCTGAGGTCGGTCATTGATTAGGTTTGTGGCAACCCTTGATGCACCAATTCTTTCCTATCGACTGTGCCAAAAAGTGTGGATGGTCCAACACAAGCCTTCTATAAACAAATCACTGTGTGGGTGTTCATTGTGTGTGTGAACCCTCGTCAAAAATCGATGAGAGAGTCCATAATATAATTATAAGAACATTTGTAAAAACTCTCCATTAAGTTTGGCTATTTTTCATTTGCAATGATCAAGTTAAGAGTTCTACATTGGCAACAATAGCAACCCACAAACAGCTGCTCGAGTTTTAAGGTAAACATATTTGCTCGATATTGATCATTGGAACTAGGAAAATATTCAAAGTGTTTGAACAACATTTCGGAGATCAACAACTAATGTGATACCAAATAGAAAACTAGGGATTTCTATACAATCTTTCATCTACTGAAAACACTGCACAGTTAATTGTTTCTCTAGCATTTACTGATGAATATATTTTCTCACATATTTCTTCCTTTGTCATCAACATAGAAAAGAAAGACTTGAAAAAGATTTTTTTTTTTTTATCTTTATAGAAAGTGACATTTAGATTTTGTTGAAAATTGTTGATCTTTACTAAAAATTCAATTAATAAACAAAGATTGGAAATATTCAGAAAAATACAAGATTCTAAGTCATTCAAAAATTAATTCAAATTCTAATACGTAGAAAAGTTGTTTGTTTGTTTGGTCGGGTTTTATGGCATGTCAACCCCTTGGGTTATTTTATGCCGAATACTTCTATTGGTAATTTGGTATTCAAAAATATTTAATGCCGACAAAGTTTTGAAATAATTTCAAATTTAATGGATAATACAATTTCGTTTATAAACTCATGTTTTTCTATTTAACCCATAGATGGGACCCTAAAAAGTACTACCACTCTGGGTCAGAGTGGACCAGGGAGCAATGGTGATGAAGGGGTGCTCCACATTCTCCAAACCTCCAGAACTGGAACCTCATCATCAGATAGAGTTTAACGTCATTCCCAGGACATGTAGACCCACAGCCACTGCCTTCTAGCACCCATATGATAAAAAGGGGTTGGGGCTTGCCATAAGGGCAATAGGGTTGGGGCATATATATATACATATAGGTGCTAAGTGCAAAATTGGTAAATCCTGTGAATATAATCAGTTCCAGAAAATTGGTAAATAATCTGGAAGAAATTGGAAAATGGCTGCTGTTTTGCTGATTGAAAAACAATTTTTTTTGATCAAGTGAAACATTTGATTTGATACTTACTCTCTTATCATCTTCTTCATCTTGTTCAGGGTCATAGGATTCAGCACAGACTGAAAAGAGAAAGGAAATAAAATCAAGTTGAGTGGAAAATAAGGGGGGTGGGGGTGCGTGGGGGAAGAGATAAACACGGAGTATGAATAATTCAATGAAAACAATATTCAAATATTCCAAATAGTGGAAGAAAAAAAGAGTTTCATTTAAATGTTTTGTAGAAAGAGATTAATGGAGCATTTTAATATACTTTAAGGAAAAAACAAAACCAAAAAGGAAAATCAATTTCTTTATTAACCAAGAGACCCAAGTCAAAATTATTTGATAAAAATTGATTCTGTTTAGATAAAGAGGCGTGGGGGGGGGGGGGGGAGATGAGGAAAATGAATTTATGTTAATTAACTTTAAAAATCATTTGTTTGTTTAGGGACACTCAAGATTTGATAGAATAATGATTATTTGAAAACAAGAAATTTATTTATTATATTCATTAGAAACTTAAATTCATTTACGTCTTGGTGGATGAGAAAACATACGAGAATTTAAATCGTATCAATCTAAAAATTGTTTAAAAATTTCACTTCCTGGTTTAAGTCAAGACTAATAAAAGATGAAGAATTTGATTCAAACAAAATCCAAAGTAAAAAAAAGAAAAAAAAAAAAAAAAAAAAAAAAAAAAGGTTAAAAATGACAAATTTTAAAGTAAATCAAATTTGAAAATATTTCATATAAAAAAATGCAGAAGACTTTGACGTTGATGAAAGATGTTTTTTTTATTTATCAGAAAATTTAATTTCAAATTGATAATCAAAATGTTGATTTAATAGTAAACACAATAACTTACATCTGAAATCCTTTTAGAATTAAATACAATTATTGAAAATATAATTATTTAAAAAAATCCCATTAATGATAATTTTGATAAAGGATGAATACTGAACACAAGAACTTCATAACAAAGATATCTTTTTTTAAATTTTTTTTTAAAAGAAGACTTATAAAAAATTCAGGATATTTTAAAGACTTAAAAAGAAAAGAGTAATGTAAAAGAAACTTTAAAAAAATCTAGCTTTCCTGTTTAAAAAAGTATTACATATTAGAAAAAAGATTTTAATATTTTTTCATATAAAATTATAGTACTTTTTAAAAATAGAATTTAAATTTTGAAGCAAGTTTTTTTTCTCTCTCTCTCTCTCTGAGCCAAAATAGCAGTTCTTGGCAACATTCAATTACACTCTTGGAATTATTAAGAACTTCCAAAAATTGCAGACACTTTGTTTATCAAAACAGAAAACCGCTTTAAAAAAAAAAAAAATCATTTTAACAAACTATCATGTCCACCATATCAAAACAAATGGTAGTCTTTTCCGGAAGAATAACAAATTTATTATAACTAGTACAAAATAAAAAACACCCTCCGGTGTCAGCGAGTTTGTACCCTAAGTAAGTAAAATCATCAAATTCATTAAAGGATTAAAAAATAAAACAATTTGAAATGTAAACTTTAAATATGTATTAAAATAAAACAAACTATATATAGATATATAATACCAGTCATGTATTTATTAAAACTTGTTTAAAAAAAAAAAAACAATGAGGACTGTCTAATGTTGCATGTTCAAATTTAGAGTGTATTTATTCTATGTTATGATGATTTTGGGTAATGTGACGTAAGCAGTGACGTAATTTTTGTTACAGACAAAAACCCGGAAGCATATCTCCATTATTAATAGATGAATTTAAAAAAGGTTTAGTGTAAAGAATTGGTGAAAGGCATCTGACCTCTTGACATCAGGAATCATTTTGATGGAATTGTAGAAATGATTCTTCAAGTCAAAAATTATTTGAAACTCAAAGAGAATCAATAGACCCCTCCCCCCACTAACCCAAGAAAAGAAGAATTTAGTAAGAGACAATATAAATCCATTTCAGATGACACTTCAATATGAATTACATGATAGTTTAAAAAAAAACCCATCACTATTCAATCCAATTAAGAAAGATTCAATTGAGTTTTGCTATAATTGGTAAAATCATCTACAACAAGAATCAAATCAACTTTAAAAACTATTAACCATACTGAAATCAATTTGCCTAAAGGTTGTCACAATTTAAGGATTATAAAAAATCAGTGATTAAAAAATAAGTTGGAAAAGTTTAATTGGAAAATGTTGCTTGAATAAAAAATTAAATTTTTTTTTTTTTTTTAACAATTGACCCTCAAATTTTGGATTGAATTCCAATAAAATCAATTTCCATTTCTTATTGACAAAACTTTTAATGATCAACAATTTATCAACTCATACACAAAATTGACAAGCAGTATAATTGTACTTTAGTTTTTTAAAAAAAATATTTTTAATAAAATATATATATATATATATATATATATATATATATATATATATATATATGTGTGTGTGTGTATGTGTGTGTGTGTATGTGTGTGTGTGTGTGTATAGAAAGTTTTGTAGAAAAAAACAACAAGATGTTTAAAGTTTAGCCGACAGAAATCTGTTTCAACCATATGTGGTCTTTATCAAAGCAACATTGTAAACGGAAAAATGAAATAAATATATCATAATCACCTTTACTGCAAACTCTTTTGAGTTTTTTTAATGATAAAAATGCTTATAATTTTTAAAAATAAAATTTATTTTATTTTTAACATAAAATACGCGTTTTTTAAAAATTATTTGAAAATTCCGGTTCTGATCGAGAGCATTCTGTGCCTCGTGATTAATGATATATTTATTTCGTTTTTCCATTTATAATGTTGCTTTGATAAAGACAGCATATGGTTGAAACAGATTTCTGTCAGCAAAACTTTAAACATCTTGTTTTTTTTACAAAACTTTCTACACATATTGTCGGATTCATATCCATTTTACCTTTCATATATATATATATATATATATATATATATATATATATATATATATATATATATATATATATATATATATATATATATATATTTTTTTTTTTTACAGAGCCACAAGATTTAAAAAATTCCTTTATTTACATTTTTTTTTTTTTGATAAAAAAAATGAAAATTAAAAACAAAGAATTACTTGAGATATAAAATAAATTTTCATTGAAATTTTTCATATTCAGTGTTTTCCCTAAATTCTATTTTAAGATTATTTTAATATTATTGCATTTTTGATGAAGTAAAGATTGAAGAGTAGATGGATCATTTCATTGTTTTGATTCTTAATGAAAATTCATCAATTATCCTCATTAAGGGGGGGGGGGCGGGATATTTACAAGTTTACTTTGGAGTATACCCCCCCACCCGATCTTTTCTTTTTTTTGTGAAATTTAATGAATCAAATATTTTTAGCAACAACTTTAATAGAAAAGTCTCATTTTGAAATCTAGAGAAAGCAACCAGAAAAATATTTCACTTATTCAATAGAAATTTCACATATTGTTCTAACATTTTTTATATTTATACCTTTTTCAAAAAGGATTTGATTTTTAAATGATATTCTAAAAAACATACGTCAATTTTTATTCATTTGACATTTTTATGGCAATTATGGGTAAAACTTATCAATTTCTGATTTTTGTCATTAAAATTGTGGAAATGAAACTGAAAGTTGTTAAAGATTTTAGTTTCAGAAATTTGTGGCAGATTTGAAGAGAAAATTATCCTAAAACCTCAATAAACTTTAATTTATCAAATTGAACTATTTCAAATGTCAAAATATTTTAGAAATTGATTCCATTTAAAGGAGGGAAAAAACAAAAATGTCTGCATCAATTCTAATCAGTTGTTCGAATTTGAAAAGTCGGAGTTACTTTTCAAATGAAAATATTGATTTGGTTAGAATAACTGAAAGAAAATCTGACCAATGATTTTTAGTGAAGATGAAAAAACATCAAATTAAAAAAATTACAGATTTGATAGAACAAGGCCAACTTGGAGAGGCTAGGACTTTAATGAAAAACAACAAAACATATGTAAACCAAACTGGAAATAACAGAAATCTGTTTAGTGAATAGAAAGAATATAATTGGTAATTTATGAGGAAGTGCGTCCTGGTCTCCTGCCTAAAAAATTGCTACCCGGTGACTATCAAAACAACAACCCCAGTTCGTCATTATTTTTTCATGCTCAGAATTGCAGAGACATGGAATAAACTGCACGCGTCTGTTGTAGGCTGCCGAAGCACTGAATCTTTCAAAGCCTCCATGCTTCCTGTAGTCCACTGACACTATACCTGATGCCACTCTCCACATACATATGCACACACATACATGCATATTACTACTGTAAACTGTTCATGTTCTTGACACTACATTATTCTGTGTACCTGATACAAGACTTTGATGAGTTGTGGTGCACCTGAGCACTGTACACAATAAATTTCATTATTTCATATTTGTTGTTCAGCCAATCCATTCTTCAGCCTTCTTCGGATGCATGTTGATAGTCTTTAAATATTGACTGTTTGGTTTTTAATCTCATCACAAACATCAGTTTAAAAGATTTGTAAGAGTATTTTTGTTGTAAGTAAATTTTGGTTAAAAACTGAAAAACTTTTTTTTAAATTTTTTTTTTATAAGGAAGAATTAACCGAATTTTTGTCAGGAAAAAAAAAAAAAAAAAAAAAAAATGAATATAAGAGTCTGTTGTACAAAAATAATCTCAATTTCAGACAGTTTTAGTCCTAATTATCCCCCACCCCCACCCCAAAGAATTAATTTTTTTTTCTTTTCATAGTTTTAATATATTGAGTGACCAAATTTAAAATTAGTCAAAAAATATATTAAAAAGAATTGTCTACGATGGTGATTTAAGTCAAAAAGTCTAAATCCGGTTTAAAATGGGTTAATCCTATTATGATAGTTAAACCTGATCATTGATGAAAAAAAAAAACTTGTACAGAGTTTTGATTAAAGAGAAAAGGTTAGGTGATGAAATAAGTAAATCATTGTAGGTTAAATAAAATCATAGTTTAAGCTAAACACACAAACAAAAAGATTCTAATATTATTGTCAGGTTTCTTTTCACTCTTTATAAACGAGATAAGGTTGGAGGAAAGAAAGAAAGAAAAAAGAGGATAAAGAAAAACTCTCCAATCATTCTGTCCTTGAGATGCACAAAAGATGAAGGTAAAGTTGCAGAAAGGTGAATCGGTTAACCGGAGGAAATTGTTTACAAAACCAAAGCACAAATTGAGAAGCTGCTAAGAAAATGGATTTTTATGGGAATCAACAGAAAGGAAGAGAGTCACCAGCAATGAAAAATAGATGTTTCAAATTTTAAATAACTTATTGTGGATTGGGGGTCTGTGTTTGCTGGGATTTAAATTCTTTATTATGAAATAATAAGTGAGCAATTGGCTCATTTGAATGACACTGGAATCATTGGGTTTTTTGACACTGTTTATCTTCAAGTTACAAATGCAACAAGAGATGAAGAAAAAAATGGAAAATTCTTCCATGTTTGCTATATTCACCAGATATTCTTCAAACTTATCACTTTCAAACTATGAGGGGGAGTCAAAAAAAGTAATGCCATTATGTTTAGGACAGGTATAATTACCAACACAAGAACATGTATCATACATCAAAATGAAGCTGGTCCTCTGTGGATCACATTCCTACTTCTCCACTTAGGGTAGTCAAAAAGTAATGCCATTTTGTTTAGGATGGGTATAATTACCAACACAGGAAGATGTATCATACATCAAAATGAAGTTTGTCCTCTGTGGATCACATCCCTACTTCTCCACAGTCACCATTTTTCTCAATAGCAATGTTCCACCTTCAAATGAACGCATATATCCTTGCCCCATAATATTCTGTTGACTATTCTTTGAGCCACTTCTTCATTACAGATTTCACTTCAGAGTCACTGAAATCTCTTTGGCTCCATGAAAGAGGGTTTGAGAGGCAAACATTATTCCAGTGATGAGGAAGTGAAATCTGTAGTGAAGAAGTGGCTCAAAGAACAGTCAACAGAATTTTTGTGGGCAGGGATACATTGCTCTATTTAACCCATAGATGAGATCCTAACAGGTACTACCACTCCGGGTCAGAGTGGACCTGGGAGTAATGGTGATGAAGGCGTACTTTACATTGTCCAGAGCTCCAGAATTGGGACTTCACCATTAGATACCCAAGACAATAAGACCCTGAGCCACCACTTTCTAACACGTATATGATAAAAAGGGTTGGGGTTTGCCATAGTAGCTTAAGAAAGTTTCAAAAGTTTGTTAATGTGAAAATAATATCAGTAGAATTTAAAACTGCCCTGAGAATGGATTCGTTGAAACTTCGGCGTCTGGCAACTGACCTGGTAAACGCTCATTAGGTCATTAATCATCTTAACAAGAGCAACCTTGAGCACCTTGTTGATCTCCATCTTTCCAACACACGTGTGGGCATGCCTACAAAGTCAGAAAACAGCATTGCTCACATCACTTTCGGAAACATTTCTTTGCGCTCAGAATTGTGGAGGCATGGAATAAGCTTCCCACATCTGTTGTAGGCTGCCGAAACACTGAATCTTTCAAAGCCTCCATGCTTCCTGTAGTCCGCCGACACTATACCTGATGCCACTCTCCACACACATATGCACACACACACACACACACACACACGCATGCATGCATATTACTACTGTAAACTGTTCATGTTCCTGACACTAATACATTATTCTGTGTACTAGACATGAGACTTTGATGAGTTGTGGTGCACCTGAGCACTGTACACATACATGTATATTATTACTGTACACTGTTCATGTTCCTGACACTACATTATTCTGTGTACTTCACATGAGTCTTTGATGAGTTGTGGTGCACCTGAGCACTGTACACAATAAATTTCATTATCATTATCAAAATCTAAAATTTAGCATTAATACAATTCAAAATCTGCCAATTCATTTTTTTTTTTTTTAAGTCATCAGGTTGATTTCTTCCTAGAAGTATGAACAGGATGAAAAGGAGATTTATTTTAAATAGAAACTTTTTTTTACGGAGGAGGGGGGGGGGGAGAGTAAATACTAAAAATGTCTGATATTCAAAGAAAGAAAAATTTAATCCAGTGTGGAAAACACCTTACTCTCCATTTTAGATCACAAAATATTTAAAGAGACTTGTAATGACTAAAAACTAAAATAAGAAATCAGTACAAAAATTCAGTGAGAATCACCAAAACTAAAAAAGACAGAAAAGTTATTTAATGAGATTATTAAATGCTTTAACTCTTAACACCCTATTGAGAATTTTCTAAGTCCAGAGCCCCATTCCGATAAGGATTTATCAAAAAATGGCTAAAAATGCCTTTTTTATTTAAATTTACCTGTTATTTACCTTAAAATAAAGACTTCTAAATATTAATATTACATTTAAACAAAGGCTATCGTTTGGGACAGATTAGGAAAATGAATGTGACTTCCAGCCGGGTGGAATGAGGTGGTATAGGATGTTAAGAGTTAAGAAAAGATCTGAAGTGTGTGTGTGTGTGTGTGTGTGTGCGGTCTACTGTTAAAACATTTCAATGTTAACCTGTATACATTAGATTTATTCCTTTCCGTAACTGACAATGTTTTTTGGGGGGATTATCCTACCCAAAGTGCAATTTGATGAAAGTTTTAAAAAATTTTTTTTGATTAGCTAGAATGGCAAAACACACATCTTATTATAATGGAGATCCGGTGCTTATGTCACAATACCCTCAGGATTGGTTTGGTTTGTTTTACCCAACCTCAGTGGGTCATTTAATGCTGACAAAGTTTTGAAATAAATTCATCCTTAATGGATACTCAATATTTTTTACAAACAGATTTTCCTAATTTAACCCATAGATGGGACCTTAACAGATACAACCACTCCGGGTCAGAGTGGACCAGGGAGCAATGGTGATGAAGGGGTACTCCACATTCCCCAAACCTCCAGAACTGGAACCTCACCATCAAATAGAGTTTAACATCATTCCCAAGACATGAAGACCCTCAGTCACCGCTTTCTAGCACATATGATAAAATAGGTTGGGGGTTGCCATAAGGGCAATAGGGTTGTGGCAATCATAGATGCTAGGGCTTGATGTAACCAGCCGATTCATTGGAGGGGGCCGCTCCAACTGCCTGTCTAGCCTAAGTAAGGACCTAAGTGGAGTGTTGCATGTCATGGACTGCTCACCCACCTGGGTTCAATCCTTAAGCAGCACGAGTCGCCACCCATGGCCAACAGGTGGCCCCATTGGAGGAATCTTACCCCTCCACAGAGGTGCAGTCAGTGTATTCTAACGCCCCAGCCGACAGGGCGTCATACCCTCAGGAATTGTGTAAGTTTCTCAATGAGTATTTGATTCATAGTTAAAATCATTAATACATAGAATAAATCTTATCTATTAACAATGTCTCAATGAAAATCTTGGTTAGATTTGCCTCAAAACAGCCCATGTTATTAGTGCATTTAAAATCCTGCAATGTGTCTTATAAATCACATAAGAAATAAAGGTTTACATAATATATGGTGTAGTTAATGTGCATATTGGTTTTAACAAAACCGGGTTTGATAAATAATTATTTGGTGTTATTGATCTCTAATATTATTGTTTTATTCTCCAATGTATTAAAATCAATCCTATGAATGATTTTATATAGAAACGATTAAAATATAATCAAAATAAGCATAATCTTTTTATAAGTGTTCTTATTTAATTTCATTAGTTTTTCTAATTTAATATATTTCATTACATTAAAATTTGAATACTTATGCCTGGCAGGGGTGCATATTCTTTCTAGTACACCTAATGTTAAGATTTTCTCTTCAATTCTAAATACATCAAAATTGTGCTGGTACCGCAAATAAGTAAAAAAAATATAACAGAAGATTTAGATTTTTATCATTATAACCTATTTCAGGAAGCCTAGAGCAAATGTCTAGCCTTTCCAATCATGAAAAGCTAGACATTTGCTCTAGGCTTCCTGAAATAGGCTATAATGATAAAAATCTAAATCTTCCGTTATATTTTTTTTTACTTATATAATTTTGCTCTGTGACTCTGAAAATAAGAGCACACATTGAGCTATATAAACTACGACACTTTTTTAAAAAAATTCTATGTTGCAAGGAAGATTTCTTCTCTGGATATATATATATATATATATATATATATATATATATATATATATATAACATGAATACCACAGAAATTGAATATATATGAAGTAGTTAATTACATTTTTTAAGATTAATTTTCTAACATTTAGATATGTGACCATTTCTGAAAAATCTTTTTTACCAATGGCAGTTGGGTAATGTAAAACCTTTGTAAGTTTCTTTGTTTTATTGTTCAATTAATTAAAACTAAACAAAAATTGTAAATGATGTTATTTCATGGCTTGATTATTTTTGGAGATCAGAAATGAACGTAAACTTCTAATTTAATTAAGTTTTATAAGAGGTAGATTTCATGTAAATTCCAAGTGCAACTCTGAACAGAACATGGCTGTCCTGGTACAAAAATAGCATTTCTATCTAAGATTACAAGTTCAGAAGAATTTGAATTTGATAAACAAGGGAAAAGGAAAGGAAGGTTATATTCTCATAGGGTCTCTCTCTATCATATAGATAATGGGGAATTGGGAAGCAGTGGGGATTGAATAACAGCAATAAAAAAAAAGTTAAATATACAGCAAAGAATGCAGACCAAGTACTACAAGACTCCATTATATTTACTAGCAAATATATGCACCCTCTGGGTGCAAGTATTTAAGTTTTAATGTAATAAAATATTGTATTAAATTAGAAAGGCTAATGAAACTAAATAAGAATACAGATAAAAAGATTTGAAACAGGGGGGTATAATAAAAGATTTGAAACAGAGGGAGTATAATAAAAAATGGAACAACTGAAACTTACTCTTCCATCACTCTAGTCTTTCATTGTTATTTTTCTAATTTAAGTATTTAGTTAAAAGAGGAAGTTAAAGAATAAAATGACAGTTATTTTATCTTGTTAATGGATTTCATTTAAGATTCATTGAAGAGATTTTTGCTTTTATTCATTAAAATAAAACCAAACAGTTAGAATCAATAATACTAAGCAATATTTATTAAATTCGATTTTTTAATATTAATATACAAATTAGCCTTCCGTTCACGCTGTAAACCACTATTTTGTTGTATATATAAATACAATTGCATGTTTTTAGTATGTAGATATAGTTAACAGTATTAATAATGTAAGACAATTTTTTAATAATTGAGGTTTAGATTAAAAATAAATCATGGAGAATGTGATGTCAATAACTAAGAGAATTGTGACTTGAGTAGGAAATATGTTTCGGTTACAGACAGAACACACAATCTCCATTATAATAAGATTATATATATATATATATATAATATATATATGGAGGATATGTGCTTAATTGAAGTCATACCTAATTTTGAAAAATTAATTAGTTAATAATTAATGAATTTAGGCGGGCATATATGTTCAAATGTATAGCTAAACAAATCGATAAAATGTCAATCCCTTGAATGTACATTTCGACCTATTAGATCTAATCAGCAATTATAGACATGGGAGACTGCTCCGTGTGGGACTCGAAACCTCGACTGTCAAGCTGACAGCGGAGATTCTAACCACTACACCAGCTGGTCATTCCCAGATTCTTCGTCGTTTTTGAAATCTCTTCTCG
>CM042163.1:1822178-1839678 GCA_023376005.1 Doryteuthis pealeii
GAGAGATAATTCTTTATTATGAAATAAATAAGTGAGCAATTGGCTCATTTGAATGACACTGGAATCATTGGGTTTTTAACACTGTTTATCTTCAAGTTACAAATGCAACAAGAGATGAAGAAAATGGAAAATTCTTCCATGTTGCTATATTCACCAGATATTCTTCAAACTTATCACTTTCAAACTACAAGGGGGAGTCAAAAAAAAGTAATGCCATTTTGTTTAGGACAGGTATAAATTACCACACAGGAACATGTATCATGCATCAAAATGAAAGCTGGTCCTCTGTGGATCACTTCCTACTTCTCCACATAGTTGATTCAAAAAGTGATGCCATTTTGTTTAGGACAGGTATAATTACCAACACAGGAACATGTATCATACATCAAAATGAAGTTTGTCCTCTGTGGATCACATCCCTCCTTTCCCACAGTCACCCTTTTTCTCAATAGCAATGTTCCACCTTCAAATGAACGCATATATCCTTGCCCCATAATATTCTGTTGACTATTCTTTGAGCCACTTCTTCACTACAGATTTCACTTCCTAGTCACTGAAATAATGTTTGCCGTCAGACTATCATCTCTTTGGCCCCATGAAAGAGAGTTTGAGAGGCAATCGTTATTCCAGTGACGAGGAAGTGAAATCTGTAGTGAAGAAGTGGCTCAAAGAAAAGTTAACAGAATTTTTGTGGGCAGGGATACATGCTACATTGCTCTATTTAACCCATAGATGAGATCCTAACAGGTACTACCACTCTGGGTCAGAGTGGACCTGGGAGTAATGGTGATGAAGGCGTACTTTACATTCCCCAGAATTGGGACTTCACCATCAGATACCCAAGACAATAAGACCCTGAACCACCACCTTCTAACACGTATATGATAAAAAGTGTTGGGGTTTGCCATAGTAGCTTAAGAAAGTTTCAAAAGTTTGTTAATGTGAAAATAATATCAGTAGAATTTAAAACTGCCCTGGGAATGGATTTGTTGAAACTTCGGCGTCTGGCAACTGACCTGGTAAACGCTCATAAGGTCATTAATCATCTTAACAACAGCAACCATGAGCACCTTTTTGATCTCCATCTTTCTAACACACGTGGGCATGCCTACAAAGTCAAAAAACAGCACTGCTCACATGACTTTCGGAAACATTTCTTTTGCTCAGAATTGCGGAGGCATGGAATAAGCTTCCCACATCTGTTGTAGGCTGCCTGAAACACTGAATCTTTCAAAGCCTCCATGCTTTGATAGTCCGCCCGAACTTACCTGATGCCACTCTCAGCACACACATTATTGCATACACACACACACACACACACAACGCATGCATGCATATTACGGTGTAAACTGTTCATGTTCCTGACACTAATACATTATTCTGTGTACTAGACATGAGACTTTGATGAGTTGTGCTGCACCTGAGCACTGTACACATACATGTATATTATTACTGTACACTGTTCATGTTCCTGACACTACATTATTCTGTGTACTTCACATGAGTCTTTGATGAGTTGTGGTGCACCTGAGCACTGTACACAATAAATTTCATTATCATTATCAAAATCTAAAATTTAGCATTAATACAATTCAAATCTGCCAATTCATTTTTTTTTTTTAAAAGTCATCAGGTTGATTTCTTCCTAGAAGAATGAACAGGATGAAAAGGAAATTTATTTGAAATTAGAAACTTTTTTTTATGGAGGAGGGGGAGAGAGAGAGAGTAAATACTTAAAATGTCTGATATTCAAAACAAAAAAAAACAAACAAAACAAAAAATTAATCCAGTGAGGAAAACATCTTACTCTCCATTTTAGATCCCAACATATTTAAAGAGTCTTGTAATGACTAAAAACTAAAATAAGAAATCAGTACAAAAATTCAGTGAGAATCACCAAAACTAAAAAAGACAGAAAAGTTATTTAATGAGATTATTAAATGCTTTAACTCTTAACACCCTATTGAGAATTTTCTAAGTCCAGAGCCCCATTCCCATAAGGATTTATCAATAAATGGCTAAAAATGGCTTTTTTATTTAAATTTACCTGTTATTTACCTTAAAATAAAAGACTTCTAAATATTAATATTACATTTAAACAAAGGCTATCGTTTGGGACAGATTAGGAAAATGAATGTGACTTCCGGATGGGTGGAATAAGGTGGTATAGGATGTTAAGAGTTAAGAAAAGATCTGAAGTGTGTGTGTGTGTGGTCTACTGTTAAAACATTTCAATGTTAACCTGTATACATTAGATTTATTCCTTTCCGTAACTGACAATGTTTTTTGGGGGGATTATCCTACCCAAAGTGCAATTTGATTAAAGTTTTATTTTTTTTTTTATTAGCTAGAATGGCAAAACACACATCTTATTATAATGGAGATCCGGTGCTTATGTCACAATACCCTCAGGATTGGTTTGGTTTGTTTTACCCAACCTCAGTGGGTCATTTAATGCGATAAAGTTTTGAAATAAATTCATCCTTAATGGATACTCAATATTTTTTACAAACAGATTTTCCTACTTAACCCATAGATGGGACCTTAACAGATACAACCACTCCGGGTCAGAGTGGACCAGGAAGCAATGGTGATGAAGGGGTACTCCACATTCCCCAAACCTCCAGAACTGGAACCTCACCATCAAAAAGAGTTTAACATCATTCCCAAGACATGAAGACCCTCAGTCACCGCTTTCTAGCACATATGATAAAATAGGTTGGGGGTTGCCATAAGGGCAATAGGGTTGTGGCAATCATAGATGCTAGGGCTTGATGTAACCAGCCGATTCATTGGAGGGGGCCGCTCCAACTGCCTGTCTAGCCTAAGTAAGGACCTAAGTGGAGTGTTGCATGTCATGGACTGCTCACCCACCTGGGTTCAATCTTTAAGCATCACGAGTCGCCACCCATGGCCAACAGGTGGCCCCATTGGAGGAATCTTACACCTCCACAGAGGTGCAGTCAGTGTATTTTAACGCCCCAGCCAACAGGGCGTCGCATCCTCAGGAATTGTGTAAGTTTCTCAATGAGTATTTAATTCATAGTCAAAATCATTAATACATAGAATAAATCTTATCTATTAACGATGTCTCAATGAAAATCTTGGTTAGATTTGCCATCATATTAGTGCATTTAAAATCCTGCAATGTATCGTATATATCACTAAGAAATAAAGGTTTACACAATATATGGTGTAGATAATGTGCATACTGGCTTTAAAAAAACTGGGTTTGATAAATAATTACTTGGTGTTACCAACCTCTAATAGTATTGTTTTATTCTCCAACGTATTAAAATCAATCCTATAAATGATTTTATAGAGAAACGATTAACATATAATCAAAATAAGTGTAATCTTTTTATAAGTGTTCTTATTTAATTTCATTAGTTTTTCTAATTTAATATATTTCATTATATTAAAATTTGAATATTTATGCCTGGCAGGGGTGCATATTCTTGCTAGTACACCTAATGTTAAGATTTTCTCTTCAATTCTAAATACATCATCAAAATTGTGCTGGTACTGCAAATAAGTAAAAAAATATAACAGAAGATTTAGATTTTTATCATTATAACCTATTTCAGGAAGCCTAGAGCAAATGTCTAGCCTTTCCAATCATGAAAAGCTAGACATTTGCTCTAGGCTTCCTGAAATAGGCTATAATGATAAAAAATCTAAATCTTCCGTTATATTTTTTTTTACTTATATAATTTTGCTCTGTGACTCTGAAAATAAGAGCACACATTGAGCTATATAAACTACGACACTTTTTTTTAAAAAATTCTATGTTGCAAGGAAGATTTTTCTCTGGATATATATATATATATATATATATATATATATATATATATATATAATAACATGAATACCACAGAAATTGAATAATTATGAAGTAGTTAATTACATTTTTTAAGATTAATTTTCTAACATTTAGATATGTGACCATTTCTGAAAAATCTTTTTATCAATGGCAGTTGGGTAATGTAAAACCTTTGTAAGTTTCTTTGTTTTATTGTTCAATTAATTAAAACTAAACAAAAATTGTAAATGATGTTATTTCATGGCTTGATTATTTTTGGAGATCAGAAATGAATGTAAACTTCTAATTTAATTAAGTTTTATAAGAGTTAGATTTCATGTAAATTCCAAGTGCAACTCTGAACAGAACATGGTTGTCCTCGTACAAAAAATAGCATTTCTATCTAAGATTACAAGTTCAGAAGAATTTGAATTTGAGAAGGTTATATTCTCATAATCAGCTAACAGAAAAGGAGAATGCAGAAGGTTATATTTTATATAGGGTCTCTAATCTACTTCATATAGATTGGGTCATGGCCAGGGGATTGAATAACAGATAAAAATAAAAAGCATACTACATAGCAGCCAAGCACTACACAGACTCCATATATATATATTTGGAGGATATGTGCTTAATTGAAGTCATACCTAATTTTGAAAATTAATTAGTTAATAATTAATGAATTTAGGTGGGCATATATGTTCAAATGTAAGCTAAACAAATCAAGAAAATGTCAATCCCTGAATGTACATTTTGACCTATTAGGTCTCATCAGCAAGGTTATAGACATGGGAAACTGCTCCGTGTGTGACTCGAAACCTCGACTGCCAAGCTGACAGGTGGAGATTCTAACCACTACACCAGCTGGTCATTCCCAGATTCTTCGTCTGTTTTGAATCACACACGGAGCAGTCTCCCATGTCTATAACCTTGCTGATGAGACCTAATAGGTCGAAATGTACATTCAGGGATTGACATTTTCTCGATTTGTTTAGCCTTACATTTGAATATATATGCCTGCCTAAATTCGTTAATTAATAACTAATTAATTTTCAAAATTAGGTATGACTTCAATTAAGCACATATCCTCCAAAAATTGTCGGCTAAAAGCCATATCAAATAAACACATTGTTTAATTACTTACTCTCATATATATATATATATCTATATATATATATATATATATATTCTTATTATAATGGAGATTGTGTGTGTGTCTGTAACCGACACTATATTACAACTCAAGTCACAATTCTCAATGATTTTATTTTTATTTAAACCTCAATTCTTAATTTGCATATTGATATTAAAAATTTGATTTTAATAAATATGTGCTTGGTATTATTGATTTCTAATTGTTTGGTTTTATCTAAATGAATATGAGCAAAAATCTCGGGGATAAATCTTGAAAGAAATAGATTAACAAAAAGAAATAACTGTAATTTTATTCTTTACTTCCTATTTTAACTAAATAGTTAAATTAGGAAAATTTAGCAATGAAATACAGGAGTGATGGAAGAGTAAGTTTCAGTTGTTCTATTTTTAGATTATACCCCCGTCTGTTTCAAATATTTTTATGTGCATTCTTATTTAGTTTCATTAGCCTGTTTTAATTTAATATTTTATTACATTAAAACTTAAATAGTTGCATCTGGAGGGTGCATATATTTGCTAGTAAATATAATCATTAAAGGATTGTCTTTAAAAAAAAAATATTGTAAAGAAGGAAAATGTTAGAATAATAAAGGACTATTTGCTCGTAAATTCCTACCATAAAATAAACTGAACCCCCATTTTATGTCCGTGTTTTTGCAATAAATGTTTTATTTTTCTTGCACCCGTTATGTTACAATACAAAATATATTTCTTTATTTTAATATTCACTTCAATGTGTATATTCTAAAAGTTTTTATTTTGTGAGAATGTTTAGTTTTAAATCGTTTTACAATTTAGGCATAAATTGGATCCTCCTTTTATGACTGTAATTCTTTTTTTCGTCGTCGATGATTAAAATCTGACGTTTTTATTTTAGAGTACCAAAGCCAAAAAGAAAAGAAATAACAACAACAAAAAGTAATATTCAACTTTTTACTCGTAAATTCCTGCCATAAAATTAGGCTTGGGCATTTTATGGTAGGAATTTACGAGTAAAAAGTTGAAGTGTAAAAACGAACCCCCACTTTAAAACTAAGCATTCTCACAAAATAAAAGCTTTTAGAATATACACATTGAAGTGAATATCAAAATAAATAAACGAATTATATTTAGTATTGTAACATAACGGGTGCAAGAAAAATAAAACATTTATTGCAAAATCACGGACATAAAATGGGGGTTCAGTTTATTTTATGGTAGGAATTTACGAGCAAATAGTCCTTCATTACCATGTTAGTTTAATGACATTTATACAAATGATGACTATTGATCTAAAGAAATTTTAGAAAATGGTGTTCACAATCTGAATATATATAAAACATTTAATCTTCTGATTGGTTAATTTCATCTAGTAATACATAATGATTTATTTGATTAAAAAGGTTAAATCTTATAAAAGTTTTAATAGATATCTCCTAACAAAGAATTTCAATTCAAGAATTATTTAAAAAAAAAAAAAAAATTCATTTGAAATAAATCAAAATCAAAATATTCTATACTTATTGTTAAATAAGAAATGTAGGTGTGAAATATGAAAATTATTGTATTTCTTTCTTTTGTGTGAAGGAGTAAAAAATGATGTCTTAAATGGAATAAAATAATTTGACACATTATCTTGCTTTTAAAATTTTTTTTCTTCTCGCGATGTAACGTGTTAGAAAAGAAGAAACTCTTGACATTTTAGCAGTGAAAGAAGAAATCAATTTAGCTCAATTGTGTAAACAAATTTTATGTAAGATGGGGAAGAAAAAAAGAAAATAAAGATGTCAAAATAAAAAATATTGAACAAGCAAAATCATTTGTAAGAATTTTGAAGTACAATATCAACTAATTAAAACAGAACCATTAACAGAATGAAATAACTAAATATAGAAACTATCTGACAGATTTGTGTACTACAAATGTTTCTAGTATTTTATTAAATAAAAGCTCAAATCATCTACCATCTTTTATTCTTTTTACATTTTCTTTTTATAACAACAACTGGAATTTACTACAAGAGTTCATCAAAAAAAGTAGTTAGCCTGATTCAAGAATTAGATTTCACTAAACAATCTTAAATACATCAAAGTCTTGTATATTACTGAGGGTCTCTTGGCGTCACTCAGCAAGACCTTTGTAAATAATCTTGTCGTAATCAGGAGCCATCACGGAACTTTGAACCTAACCCTTTATTTAGTCCACGGGGTATCCTGTTCTCATTACGCTAACCATAGCTGGGGTAGGAGTTGTGTTAATTATTTTTCTAACTGCCTTCACTCAGGATTGAATTTGGGTTCCAGAGATAACTGTCACTTAGAACTGTCTTAACCTAACTACCTTATCCACTAGGCCATGTGTCCAATTGGACAAACATTGTACAAATAACAATAAAGATGGGGACAATAGTCCGAATAACACAGATAATACTAATCTTCAAGCCTCATCTCAAACATTCAGAGAAATATTGCTGTTAAAATAAAATAAAAAAGTATGCAACATGAAAATATTCCTTTTATTACTCTCAATTCTCATTCGGACCAATGGGAAATGGGCTGCTGCACAATATATGCATTTCACATAGTGCCAATACTCTTGGGAAAAGTATGCATCCAGCTTCTCCCTCTAGCTATGTGTAAATAGTAGGGCAGACGGGGCTCTTTAACCTTAGTTAGGTAACCAGCCTAGGGAAGGAAAACTCTGAATTCAAACTTGTTAAACTCCACTTTGACCTTGTGTAACATCCTACTCATACGGAGGGGTTGGTATATATATATATATATATATATATATATATATATTTTACGTTGGACGAAACACATCTCCAAAATTGTCAATAAGGCTGAGGGTGTCCTGGCGTCACTCAGCAAGACCTTTGTCAGCCGCTCACCGGCTATCTATTTAAAGCTGTACAAAGCTATGGTGCGGCCACACTTGGAGTTTGCATCACCGGTCTGGAACCCCTATCTTGCTCAGAATATTAACTTCCTAGAAACTGTACAGAGACGTGCAACCAGGCGGATACCCTCCATCAGGCATCTACCATACTCTGAACGTCTTGCAGCCCTGGGAATGGATTCGCTGAAACTTCGGCGTCTGGCAAATGACCTGGTAAACGCTCATAAGGTCATTAATCATCTTAACAACAGCAACCATGAGCACCTTTTTGATCTCCATCTTTCCAAAACACGTGGGCATGCCTACAAAGTCAGAAAACAGCACTGTTCACGTGACTTTTGGAAACATTTTTTCACTCTCAGAATTGCGGAGACATGGAATAAACTGCCTGCGTCTGTTGTAGGCTGCTGAAGCACTGAGTCTTTCAAAGCCTCCATGCTTCCTGTAGTCCGCCGACACTATACCTGATGCCACTCTCCACATACACGTGCGCACACATACATGCATATTACTACTGTAAACTGTTCATGTTCCTGACACTAATACATTATTCTGTGTACTTGACATGAGACTTTGAGGAGTTGTGGTGCACCTGAGCACTGTACACAATAAATTTCATTATTATTATTTTTCATAATTATTAACTTCTGCATTCTTTTTGGATTCAGTTGGTTTTATGAAAAAATAAATTACTTTTAATGAATCTCATTTTGTTACATAATTATTGGATCCCTAATACATTTATAAGTTATTGTAGAAATCATAATGGCGATTAGTACAGCTGATGGCCTTGAGAGTGAGTGACAGCGTTTGACCTCACTCTGACCTTGCTTTCTGGGGATAGACCTTGAGAACCGGAACCCCCATAGAAGGCCCTCTTCCGGTTTAAGGAGATAGTCAGTTAAAGTCAGTTAGAACTTAGAAGCCGAGCTAAGCAACATGTAAGCCTCATCTGCGCAGATTGTCTGGGTGGGGATTTGGAATAAAGTAACATCAACATAAATCAAAGTCTTGTGTTTATTACCTAAAAACTAACAATAACACAGGGCTTCTGATAACGAGAAATCCCAACAGAAACCAGACCCGAAATCCCCATACAAGAAAGACCAGACGAGACCTTAGAAGATATACCAGACCAAGATAGATGATAGACGATCAGAAGCAAAGCCGGCCAGAAGAAGATACGACCAGAGTAAGAAGTAAGAAAGGTATATAACATTATATGCTGATTGGGTAACGTGAAAACCCCAGTATATAACAATTTTCTCAGCAGCCAGAAACAATGTAGCACAAAAGATTTATACTATCAGGAAAAAATCATTTTTTAATTCAAAAAAATACTTGAATTTTCTTTTATATGTTTAACTTTGGAAAATTTTCATAGACAATAGTTAAAATAAAGAAAAAGAAAAGAAAATGATGATTTATGAAAGAAAGAAAAAAAAGCTGGATCTTTTATTTAAATTTTCTAAGAACAAAGTCATTTTTAAAAAACCCCACCATAACAGTTTATCTTCTATCAAATTCTATTGTAGATTTTGTAGAATAAATGTGTATATTCAAAGATGAGCAAATAATAAAAGGAAGATGCTCTAAATTTTACAATGAAACATTTGAAGAATTTCAGAAAAATCAATTATAATGGTTTAAAGAAAAAAATATCAGAAAAGAATGAATGTTGCAGCATATTCGAACATTTAGTTTCACTTTCAAGTCTTATAAATCTTATTATAATGGAGATTGTGTGTTTTTCTGTCTGTAACCGAAACTATATGCACTTACTCAGTCACAATTCCTTAGTTATTGACGTCACATTCACCATGAATTTTTCTTATTTTAACCTCAATTATTAATAAAATTGTTTTACATTATTTATACTGTTAATCATATCTACATACTAATAACATGCAATTGTATTTCTATATACAACAAAAATAGCGGTTTACAGTGTGAATGGAAAGGCTAATTTACATATTGATATTAAAAATGTGATTTATTAAATATGTGCTTAGTATTATTGGTTTCTAATTGTTTGGTTTTGTCTTAATGAATATAAGCAAAATTCTTTCAATGAATCTTAATGAAATCATTAACAAGAAAAGATAACTGTCATTTATTCTTTATTCCTATTTTAACTAAATACTTAAATTAGAAAAAATAACAATGAAAGACGAGAGTGATGGAAGAGTAATTTTCAGTTGTTCTATTTTCGATTATACTCCCTCTGTTTCAAATGTTTTTATCTGCATTCTCATTTAGTTTCATTAGCCTTTCTAATTTAATATAATATTTTATTACATTAAAACTTAAATACTTGCACCCGGAGGTGCATATTATTGCTAGTACACAATAAAAATGATTGCAAAATCTATTAAAATAATAATAAAGACTTTCAAAATTAAAAACTAAATTTAACTATACAGATTAAATTCATTCATAAAACAAAAAGATTTTTATATTAGAAATAAAAATTAGTTTTTGATATTGTTGTATACTCTCTTTCCTTACTTTCTTACTTCTATTCTTCTAGTGTCTGGACACGTCTTGGGGACTTCATGTTTGGTCTTCCATTGGGGATTTCTCTTTATCAGAAGCCCTGTGTCATTGGTAGTTTTTAGATAATAACACAAGACTTCGATTTAACTTAGATCATATTTTATTCTGAAATCCCACCAGACTACCTGCGCGAATTGAGTTGGCAGCGTGCATAACACGGCTTACCACCGTCGTGGCTTTTGGCCGATCTCTAACTAAACAATCCCTTTCTAATCTAAACAAAAGAGGGTCTTCTCCACAGATTCTCACGGTATCACCGGAAGGTTCAGGATGAGGTCAAGCTGTGTCATTCATCCTTCAAGGCCACCGGCTGTAACTTATCACAGCCATTTTGGTTTCTACACTACTGTACATAAATATTAGGAATCTAATAATTATGTAACAATATGAGAAATAATGAATCCTATTAGGTTCTCCAATATTTGTTTATAAAGAAATAGTTGATCAAAATTGAAGATTTTTTCCTACTCATATCTACATGAAGTAAACTATTTTCAAAACAGACATGAAATAATTTGGTATTTTACTTATTAAAAATAAATTGTGTAGATTTTTTATTTGTTTAGTGAAGTGTGTTTAACTACGAGGAGAGGAAAAAAAAAAAGGATGCAATAATCAAGTAAAAGATCAAATTGAAAAATACAGAGAAGGAAATTCAAAAGAAAAATAAATTTATAACAAAGATTTCTTAGATGGAAAGAATACTCCAATAGATAAAGAAGCTGATTTAAAAGTTCTTTATTTTAGAACCATTACATAGACACATTGCCAAATTATAGGAAAAATATTCTTCAAGAATCTTTAGATTTTGATTCTGTCAATGTTCTATCTACTTGGTTCTATAGTAGCAGCAGCAGCCAACTTTACTCGTTCATTATTTGGGGATTTTTAGGGGCAATAAAGCTAAACATTTGCTCGAGTTGATATACAGGCAAGGTTTTGGTTTTCAAGTAGATTTACAATAGAGTTGTTAGAGTGAAGGCAGATTTGCTTGTTACAAATAAATAAATAAAAAACATTAAAACAAGGAGAATTTATCTTGTAACAATCTAATTTCTATTCAGTTGTTTTAATAAAATCAAAACGGCAAAATAGAAGAGGCAATTCATCTTACCTGATTTCCTCCTTAGAAAAACTCATCTTTCTGGCTTCTGAAAGAAAGTGAAAAACAAAACAATTGATTAGACATTGAATTATTTAAAGCAGGATTTAGCAAAAATACATTTCAGTTTTCAAATTGCAAAATGTAAATATGAACAAATACATATGTGGAAGAAACAACATACACACACTATAATATATATATATATATATATATATATATATATTGTTATTACACAGCCATTATAATAGAAAAGTTGCAGAAACACACACAACCTATCAAATACGACATATTTGCAAAAATAATAACTCGATGCCTGAAGAAGACAGCAGATCAGAAACATGTGTTGCATATGTAAGATAAAAAGAATTAAAAAAATTAAAAATTTTTTTTCTGAGAACATAATACATTTTGCGGACCTTTTTATAAAAAATTAAATCTTCTCCATTGGAACCAGAACAACATTATATATATATTATATATATATATATATATATATATATATATATATAATATATATATATATATATATATGCCACTTTTTAAATATTTAACAATCTGAAGATTGCATAATACGCATGAAACATATAGTAATGGTAAACGAGTACCATAATATTTTATTTGAGATTTTAAATCTGCTTTGCAATTTAACATTGAGCACCTTTATACATAAACACTTTTCATATTTGCTAGTCTCCATTATATATATGTGTGTTTATAGAGTACAATACATTTAAGGTGTGATTGTTATCATTGGCTTCAAAGCAGCGTATTAGCCACTTATGACCAAGATAATGTGCCTGTGAAAGGCACGTTGTCTTGATGATAATTGGCTAATACACTGCTTTGAAACCAAAGTTAACAATCATACTTCAATGTATTGTACTTTATAACAAATAAATACGCTCTTACACTGTAACTGAGCACTTCATTTCAATTCTCAATATTGAATAACTATATATATATAATAATATATATATATATATATATATATATATATTCCAAAAGTCCAGAGAAGAAATCTTCCTTACGACACAAGAGTTTTATTTAAAAAACCTGTCGCAGTTTGAGAGCTCAATTGTGTGCTCTTAATGTTAGAGGAAATTGTTTTCAAAAATATAACAGACACAGGATGTTACGATGAAGGAAATTTTTTTTATATGTTTATACATAAGTATTTCGGTTTATGATAGATAAACCATTATCAGGACAATGCAAAAGAAATTTTTAAGGGAGAAAATGAAAAATGTTGAGTGCATGGAGGATGTTTGAATATAATGTTATTTATTGTTATTTTTTATATGTGCGTTTATATAGTCAGATTAATTTCCTCATCATATTTCTCTCTCTCTCTCTCTAATATATATATATATATATATTTTTTTTTTTTTTTTCACCCAAGAAACTGATGGGTTTATGTCATGCCACAAATTTGTTTTAGGAAGAAATGAAAACCCTACTGAAAGACAATCATTAGGGGGTGGGAAAAAACCCTACAGTTTGAAAGTGAAAATTAAGCAGGATAATTACCACCCTCAACACACATGTTGAAGCTTATGGGGGGGGGGATTTCTTTTTGTATTAAATTTTATTTTTTATTATTCTTAAATTTTTTTATAGATAGGATCTAATTTTTTCGTTTTTGTTACTTAACTTCAATGCTGTTGTTTTGTGACGTCTTGAAAAATTTAAAAAAGAAACATCACTTGCTCACAAGAAAAGGCTCATAAAAATTGGCCTTCCACAAAAAATTCAAGTATTTCAACAATGCTTAGAAATACACATTGATATAATATGTATGTAGAAACACAATGAAAAGGAAAAGAAAAAATTTGTATATGAATAAATTTACCCCTTCCCCATGTTTAAAAAGTTGCCACAAATCTCATCAAAAAAGGAAATATTGATAAATAGTAAAAAAGTCGACGGGGCGGCCTAATGTCGGTATCAGCCAGTCAGCGAGGGAGTCGATCCCTTTTCAATAGCGCTAGACCAAGGAGATTGTTTTAGCATCTGAGATGGGGCGCACACACACTACCATCAGCTCCTTACTTTACCACACAGACCCCTGTGCTACTCATACACTGAGTTGGCTGGGACCGGTATCGACCAGGAACCTTGTGGTTTCTAGCCGAACGCTCTACCGACTGAGCTAAAAAATGTCCAATCAAACTGATTGTACCTATTGGAGTGAATTTCTTTGTGAAAATCCTTCCAAAAGTTTGTTACCAACAAAAACATGTAGAGTTTTGATAAAATTATTTACAAGAGTTGATCAATAAATTTGTAGCAGCCACATTTGTTCATTACAATATGTGACTAGAAATCAATATGTATTGTGCCATATAAATGATTTTTTATTACTTTAGACTGCGGACTTTGGGAAAATAATTTGTGGGTTTTCCTATATAATAAACACAAATTTTATTTCTTTGTTCATCTGCTAAAATAAGTGCAGTATAATATATATATATATATACTCTGTTTGGGTCAAAAGTGATGTAACAGAAAAATCTTTGTAAATATATTTAAAAAATAGAATAAAAAGTTACAAAAAAGAAAAAAAGAAAAAAAAAAAAAGAAAAACAAAAACAGAATCAGCTGTACAAGTGAGTTTTTATTATGAAATCACATATCTACTAAAATTAATATATTAATAATTTGAAGGCAATTACAATGCGTATAAAAAATAAAAATAAAAGTAGTTGTTTTTTGTCTTATCGATTTCAAAGAAAACTTTATCTTCAGAGACGAATATCAGAAATGAACGTGCTTAAGTTTGTTTTTTTTGCGTGGTTATACTTTTTTTTCTTTCTTCTTTTTTTTCTTCCTCCTCCTTCCCCCTTCTTTATGTTATGAATGAAATGGGCGAATAAATTAAACTGAACAATCTGTTTTGTTTATCCTGGTACAAAATATCTTTTACTTTATTTTCCGGTTGGCAACCAATTGAACTTGATATATATATATAATTACCAACCCCTCCCATGAACAGGATGTGACACAAGGTCAATTTCTTAAGTAGAGTTTTAAAAGGTTTGAATTCAGAGTTTTCTTTCTCCTAGTCTGGTTACCTAACCAAGATTAAAAAGCTCAGTCTACCCTAGGATTTACAATAGCTGTAAAGAGAGTAGGTGGATGCATACGTTCCGAAATGTATTAGTGCTATGTGAAATGCAAACAGCTCGTCCAGGATTTGAACTCGGGTTGACGAATCCATTTCCTACGACTAACCATTACACCATGCACCTCCATAAATTTGATATGTTTATGCCTGATGTGAGCACTCTTCATTGGGCTAGTGGTTAGAGTCGTGGAAAATGGACTCGTCGATTAGAGTTCAATTCCTAGATGAAGCTGTTGGCATTTCACTTAGCGCTAATACCCTTGGGAAAGGTATGAATCGCATAATATTCCCTCCAGCTAGGGGTTAACTGATAGGCAGACTGGGCCCTTCAGCCTTGGGTAGGTAACCAGTCTAGGAGAGGGATAACTCTGAATTAAAAATTCCTGAGGTCGGTCGTTGATTGGGTTTGTGGCAACCCTTGATGCACCAATTCTTTCCCATCGACTGTGCCAAACATCAAAAAATCGACGGGAGAGTCCATAATATATATAAAATATAGAATGAATAGAGAATGAATGAGAAAAGTATTGGCATATAAAAGGTGCTCAATGCTAAAATAGCAGAGCAAATTTACAATCAAATATTAGATATTATGGATATTAATATCTCGTTACTATTAGTTTCATGCTTACTGCAATCATCAGATGAGACTGTCAAAATTTTAAGATTTTTTTAAAATATCAAAATCTTAAAATTAAATCGTCTGATGATTGCAGTAAGCATGAAACTAATAGTAACGAGATATTAATATCCATAATATCTAATATTTGATTATATATTATATATATATATATAATATATATATTATATATAAAAAAAAAAAACTGTCACTGAAGGCTTTTGTTTGTCAGGTGAGACATGTATATAACTGATAAATCCAATGCAAATCTGGATTGAAAAGGTGACAATGAAAATACTTGATGAAGGATGAAGAGGATAGATAGATAGATAGAGATAGATAGATAGAGATAGAGATAGATAGATAGATAGATAGAGATAGAGATAGAGAGAGAGATAGAGATAGATAGATAGATAGAGAGAGAGAGAAAGAGAGAGAAAGAGAGAGATAGAGAAAGAGAGAGATAGAGAAAGAGAGAGATAGAGGAGAGATAGAGAAAGAGAGAGATAGAGAGATAGAGAGATAGATAGATAGAGAGAGAGATAGAGAAAGAGAGAGAGATAGATAAAGAGAGAGAGATAGATAAAGAGAGAGAGATAGATAAAGAGAGAGAGATAGAGAAAGAGAGAGATAGATAGATAGATAGATAGATAGAGATAGAGAGAGATAGAGAGAGATAGAGATAGAGAGAGATAGAGAGATGAACAAAGAACCAACAACAACAACAAAGTCATCCTATGTGATTAAAAGGACTTATCCTTCCGCAAATCCCACTCCTATTTGATTAAACTAAATCTACAAGATGAAATCAAAACAACACCAAATAAAAGTTCAATCTATCTTAATAGCAGCCGCCATGTTTTGTGAAGGTGTTACATTTATATTTGTTATCTGAAAGAGGAATCAGATTTTTAGAAACATTCACTAGATTTGCATTTTTAAAGAAAAAATTACGTTGAAAACAATTTTATAGAAAAATATTTTTACTTTCAATATCAAATGGAGGTGTGATGAATTTAAAAAAATTAAAAATTAAAAAATAAAATATCTAAATCTTTCATTAAATTGAAGACATAATAACAACCAGAAATATATTTTGGTGAAAATAAGTTATTTATAAAGATTTCTAGATTTTAATGTGGGTTGGCAAAAAATATAAAATTATTTATTATTTATTATTCATTATTATTTTATTATTTATTATTTATTATTATTATTTCATTATTTCATTATTTTTATCATTTCATTATTATTATCATTTCATTATTATTTATTATCATTTTATTATTTATTTATATTTATTATTTATTATTATTATTATTTTATTATTCATTTCATTATTTATTTATTTATTATTTATTATTTATTATTTATTATTTTTATTATTATTATTTATTTATTATCATTATCTATTTTTATTATTTATTATTTCATTTATTATTTCTTATTTTTTTATTATTTATTATTTATTATTATTTATTATTTATTTATTATTTATTATTTATTATTATTATTTATTATTATATTATATTATTATTATTTATTTATTATTTTTTATTTATTATTTATCATTTTATTTATTTAATATTTATTTATTATTTCATTATTTATTATTTTATTATTTATGATTTTATTATTTCATTATTTATTTATATTTTATTATTTATGATTTTATTATTTCATTATTTATTTATTATTTCATTATTTTATTATTTATAGAGAAGAAGTTGACTGAAAATGATGGACGTAATGAAAGTTAAAATCTGTTTTCTGTGATGGCATTCACCCTGGGTCAGTTGAGATGGCTCCATCCAACAAATTCATGGTGAATTCATGGAAGGAGTAAAAAGGGAAAAGAAAATTTACAAGCGGTCCCCAAACCCTGCATGCAAATCCTGGTATGGGGAAGGAAATGACCTTGTTTGCTGCGGATTTTTCACAAATGTTGACAAGTATGCCGAAAGCTGTTGATTCCTGACAATGGAGATGCCCATTGGATTTTTTGCCAGAGCCCTTTTGGCAAAAATCCAAAGAGCATCTCCATCATTGCCAGAAATCAACTGGGTGCCAGATCCGTCCACCTTGGATCATCCTATCAGGAACTTAAATTCCCAATGGCATCGCTCGGACACTACCAAATTTACATAGCTGTGCTGCAATGAGGAGGGGTTGGATTTTAAAAATAATATGCTAGATGGCTGTTGAGCAAAGAGCTCCCTCCACCCTTTTACAGGTCTTGTTTTTCGTCCATCAGGGTGTCTA
>CM042163.1:1844678-1847178 GCA_023376005.1 Doryteuthis pealeii
GGATATACATGACAAACTCTCGCCAACTATCCCTGTCTTGGGAGGTCTTCTACGCAGCATCCAATATCCATGTAGAGCTGGTCAATATACGTCTTTGCTGGGCAGCCTACATTGGTGTGCCCATGTGCTGGTTTCACTGGAGAACATCCCTTATGAGTTCATCCTTGCTTCTCCAGTAGTGCCCAGCATATCTTGTTCGTCTCACTCGGATGAGGGTGATAGATGGCAAGTGGCCGTACAGCTGTTTTCTTGTAAGGTGTCGTTTCCACAATTTGTTTAAGATTACACACAGCATTCTTGTGCAACTCTAGGCGCTTCATTAGGGTCCAAGTGGTGCAGCCGTACAGTAGAACTGATACAACCATGGCTTGGAAGAATTATCATTGTAACATGTCAGTGAGATAGGATTTCCATATGTCTGTGGCAGATCATGCCTTCCTATACGTGCATTAACATTGCTTTCTGTGGATGAGATATTACAGCAGCATTTGAGCTCAAGTTTTTTAATTTTTTTGGTTTGGTTTGGTTTGTTTTATTATATCAACCTCAGTGGGTCATTTAATGCCGACAAAGTTGTGAAATAAATTCATTCTTAATGCATAATACAATTTTGTTTATCAACTCGTGTTTTTCTATTTAACCCATAGATGGGACCCTAACAGGTACTACCACTCCGGTCAGAGTGGACCAGGGAGCAAAGGTGATAAAGGGGTGCTCCACATTCCCCAAATCTCCAAAACTGGAACCTCACCATCAAATAGAGTTTAACATCATTCCCAAGACATGAAGACCCTCAACCACCGCCTTCTAGCACCCATATGATAAAAAGGGTTGGGGCTTGCCATAGGGCAATAGGGTTGGGAAAATCATATAGGTGCTAGGGCTTGACGTGACCAGCCGATTGGTTGGAGGGGGCCTCTCCGACTGCCCGTTTAGCTCAAGATAGGGCCAAAGTGGAGTATTGCAAGTCGTGGGTGGACTGCTCAGCCACTTGGGCTCTATCCTTAAGCATCACGGGTTGCCACCCATGGCCTTTAATTTTTTAATGGCAGGATTTTAGGATTGTATTTAAAAAGAATATTAAATTCATGTAAAATTGAAATAAAGGAACTTCAAATCCTCTTAGTATGTGTAAATAGGATCCTAACTTTAATCTATTACTTTCAAACCTCATCATCATGGCATGATTCCCTTGACTCTCTCACACCATCCATCCCTATTATCCATCATGCTTGGTAAGTCCTCTAGATGGCATCCATCGTTTGCACAGAATTGATGAATGTAAGTTGTTGCTGGTAAGGTGTGCTCATGTAAAGGAGTCCATAAGAGAATGTCATTTATGAGTGTTCTTACTTTTCCAGCAGTGCATAGTATGTCTGGCTTGTCTTACTGAAATGATTTGTGAGATGGGAGGTAAGCGTCCATACAGCTGCTGTTTTGTAGCGTGCTGCTTCCAGGATTTGTTTAAAATAGCATCCTTGTGTAGGTATTTAATTAAATTCCAAGTGGTGAAACCATATAGTAGTACCAATATGGCTACATTTTTTCCCTACCACTACCAGATACATTGAATTTGAATATCACAATGCACTCAAGATTTACAAAAATGATAGTTTCCTATTTTAAGAAAATGCCACAACATAACAGAATTATAAACTTAGGTAAATGAAAAGAATTAAAATACAAGAAAGAATCCAATTAATCTTTATACTTTACCGTAAAACAAATGAATCTTCTAATCAAGATAGTGTAGAAGTCTAACTACCGTCGAGTTAGCAGACAAGAACAAACATGCAAGCTGTAACTTAAATACATCGAGTTAGACTTCTACAGATAGGAAATCTTATATTTTTCTTTCTGTGATGGCATTCACCCTGGGTCGGTTAAGCCAGCTCCATTCAATAAATTCACCAGTGAATCATCATGAAAGGAGTAACAAGAGAATAGAAAGTTCACAAGAGTCCCCAAACCCCATATGCATATCCCGGTCAGGAAGGAGATACTCTTGTTTGCTGCAGATTTTCCACAGGAGCAGTGACAAGTATGCCAAAAGCCATTGATTCCTGATAATGATTGAGATGCCCTTTGGATTTTTGCCAGACCCCCTTTGGCCGGGTTGTGGCCCTAATGCCACTGGGTAGCAGACCTGTCCGCCTTAGGTAACCCTACCAGGAACTTAAGTTCTTGATGACATGGCTCTAACACTACCACGTTTACACGACCCTGTAGTGATGAAGACGGTTTAGACTCTAAAAAAAATAATGTCCTAGATGGCAGCTGAGCAAAGAGCTTCCCCTGGCCATTTTTCAGGTCTTGTATTTCATTCTGTAGGGTGTCTAGCCACCCTCCACACCAGACAAAATCTGTGGAGTTACTGGTTTAGTTAGTGATGATCTGGCTTTGGAAACCAGGTAGTACTGGGTTACATAGTAACAGTAGTACATTGAGCAACCTGACATAAAAGATGAAGCTTCTATTCAAGATATGTAGACTTATATTT
>CM042163.1:1852178-1853592 GCA_023376005.1 Doryteuthis pealeii
AAACAAATTAAAATTTAAAAATCAAGCTTTCAAATATTTGTGATCCAAATTGATAAACTTTTATTGTTAAAAACATTTTCCGCCCTGTCGACTGGGGCGTTAGAATGCACTGACTGCACCTCTGCAGAGGGGTAAGACTCCCCCAATGGGGCCACCTGTTGGCTGTGGGTGGCGACCCGTGATGCTTAAAGGATAGAGCCCAGGTGGATGAGCAGTTCATGACATGCAATACTCCACTTTGGCCCTATCTTGGGCTAGACGGGCGGTCGGAGAGGGCCCCCTCCGATCATCGGCTCACTTCACGTCAAGCCCTAGCACCTATATGATTTTCCCAAACCCATATTGCCTCTTATGTTACAGCCCGCAAGCCCCTATCTGTTATCATATTGGTGTGCTAGAAGGCGGTGACTGTCGGGTCTACATGTCTGGTGGGAATTGTGCAGTTGGTAAAACGTGAGGGTTGGTGGGGTGGGTGAGTGGTGGTGGGGTGGGGTGTGTGGGGTGTGCTCCAAGTTTGCGACCTCTGTTAACCAGGGACCGTGTGGGGGGGGTTGGGGTGAGATGTGGGGGGGTGGTGTGAGGAGCACCCCGCCATCGGGGGGAGTGTGTGACATCGCCCGTTGGTCGCACTCTAACCCGGAGTGGTCTCAGTACTTGTAGGTCCCATCTATGGGTTAAGATACGAATAATGTATTTTAATAAATCATGGTATTATCCATTAAGGAATTGATTTATTTTCAAAACTTTATCGGCATAATTGACCACTGTGGTTGTCATGCCGTTAAACAAAAAACAAAACAATAAAAACATTCAATAAATATTGCGGAGTACTTTAACATTTCAATGAACGTTCCATTTTGAACAATTGTAACAATTAAGTACTTTCAAACATTGACAGATCTTTTCTTACTCCATGCTTTTTTCAAATTAAAGAGCACTTTTGTTCTCCTCCTCTCTAAACCAAATCGGTGTTAATTTCCTTTTCTAAAACTTTCTAAATATTAAATTCACAAATCTCTCATATTTGCCAACAAATATGAATATTTTATCTGATAAATGATTTGAGCGCAGCTGGATTGTACTACAAATGCTTTTAAGCAGGGACAATGTTATTTTACAGATGTTAAGCAACCCTAGATCTATATGCTATTGCACTAAGAGAGATATGATATATGTAATTAGAGACAAGGCTATCTAATTAATATTGTTAAAGTCTGTCTCTCCTTATCTAATATATAAAATAGATGGTCAAATCTTAACACTATCTATAGATCGGACACAAGTATTAATAAGTATTGTCTAATCATTTCTCATGAAGGTAATTACCTTACATAATTCACAAAATATGATTCCATATAAGTTTATAATAATATATAACACCACACCAAAAGTGGCTGGTAAAGTCCCTCTCTTT
>CM042163.1:1853692-1861192 GCA_023376005.1 Doryteuthis pealeii
GAAAAAGTCTGCGCATCCGATAAAGCTCCGTACTAGGCCCAAGATTAGGGCCAAAAGTGGAGTATTCAAGTCACTGAACTGCTCATCCACCTCGGCTCTATCTTACATCATGGGTTGCCACCCATAGCCTAATATTAAATTCATGTAAGATAGAAATAAAGGAACTTCAAATCCTCTTAGTATGTGTAAAGAGGATCCTAACATAAGAATCCTAACTTTAATTTATTACTTTCAATCCTCATCATCACGGCACAATTCCCTTGACTCTCTCACACCATCCATCCCTATTAGTAAGTCCTCTAGATGGCATCCATTGTTTGCACAGAATTGATGAATGTAAGTTTTTGCTGGTAAGGTGTGCTCATGTAAAGGAGTCCATAAGAGAATATCATTTATGAGTGTTCTTACTTTTCCAGTAGTGCATAGTATGTCTGGCTTGTCTTACTGAAATGGTTTGTGAGATGGGAGGTAAGCGTCCATACAGCTGCTGTTTTGTAGCGTGCTGCTTCCAGGATTTGTTTAAAATAGCACACAGCATCCTTGTGTAGCTTTTTGCTCCATGTATTTCATTAAATTCCAAGTGGTGAAACCATATAGTAGTACCAATATGGCTACATTTTTTTCCTTACCATTACCAGATACATTGAATTTGAATATCACAATGCACTCAAGATTTACAAAAATGATAGTTCCTTACTTGAAGAAAATGCCACAACATAACAGAATTATAAACTTGGGTAAATGAAGAGAATTAGTTTGCAATCTTTCAAAACAAAGCCAAATTAAAAATACAAGAAAGAATCCAATTAATCTTTATACTTTGCCGTAAAACAAATGAATCTTCTAATCAAGATAGTGTAGAAGTCTAACTACCGTCGAGTTAGCAGACAAGAACAAACATGCAAGCTGTAACTTAAATACGTCGAGTTAGACTTCTACAGATAGGAAATCTTATATTTTTCTTTTCTGTGATGGCATTCATGCTGGGTTGGTTAAGCCAGCTCCATTCAATAAATTCACCAGTGAATCATCACGAAAGGAGTAACAAGAGAATAGAAAGTTCACAAGAGTCCCCAAACCCCATATGCATATCCTGGTCAGGGGAAGGAGATACTCTTGTTTGCTGCAGATTTTCCACAGGAGCAGTGACAAGTATGCCAAAAGCCATTGATTCCTGACAATGATTGAGATGCCCTTTGGATTTTTGCCAGACCCCCTTTGGCCGGGTTGTGGCCCTAATGCCACTGGGTAGCAGACCTGTCCACCTTAGGTAACCCTACCACGAACTTAAGTTCTTGATGACATGGCTCCGACACTACCAAGCTTACACGGCCCTGCAGTGATAAACTTTAAAAAAATAATGTCCTAGATGGCAGCTGAGCAAAGAGCTTCATCTGGCCTTTTTTCAGGTCTTGTATTTCATTCTGTAGGGTGTCTAGCCACCCTCCACACCAGACAAAATCTGTGGAGTTACTGGTTTAGTTAGTGATGATCTGTCTTTGAACCAGGTAGTACTGGGTTACATAGTAACAGTAGCACATTGAGCAACCTGACATAAAAGATGAAGCTTCTATTCAAGATATGCCGTCTTATATTTGAAATTGATGGAATTCAGTAAAAAAGATTATGTAGTTTCAAGAGTTATTTTTGTAAAAAAAAAGAAAAAAAAAAAAAAAAAAAAAAAGTTGATGAATTTAGTAGATACAACAATTATACTATAACCAGATCTGTTATTTCCTATAACTCCAACATAAAAAAGGGAACCACTCTGAAAATTTTATGTTAATTGATGCTACTATTATTTTCCCATTAAACTAACCTAAAAACCGTATTCTTTTTTTCCTAGTATATGGAATAAATAAATAATAAATAAATTAATCAGAGGTCCCCAAACCCATATGCATATCTCGGTCAGAGGAAGGAGATACTCTTGTTTGCTGCAGATTTTCCACAGGAGCAGCGAATCATCACTTAGTTAATTAATCTACCCATTATTTTCCCATTAAACTAACCCTAAACCCTAACCGTAACCCTAAGACCGTACTTTTTTCCTAGTATATGAATAAATAAATAAATAATTTATCAGTCAATCAGAGTGGTTCCCCTTTTTATGTTGGAGTTATAGAAAATAACCCCTTTCTCCTTAAATCTTTACAGTTTGTGAGTACAAGACATGTCGACTGATTTTGAGCACGTTGTACATTGAAATAGAGAGAAACATTGTCTCTTTAGCTGTTACTACCTCCCAGCTGTACATCTGACCTATTAGGGGGTGGGTGGGGGGGATATCAGCAATTTAGCAGCAGAATTAACAAACATTAAGTGTAACATTTAGGATAGAAAGATTAAAATCAACACAAATTGACATATATTTTTTGATCCAAAGAAAAAAAAACTATTTCTAGAACCTACCAGCTGTGAGAGAATTAAATTCTCTTGTTTTTTGTTTTTTTTTTATTTAAAAAAAAAAAAAAAAAAAAAAAAAAAATTCTGCTCTTTTTAATTTGGAAAGATTGTATGAACAAAATGGATTCTTTATAAAAGTTATATAAGGACAGGGCATAAAAAAAATTTTGACAGTTGAATAATTATTGCTAGCCCCTAAAAAAAGAACACCTTTAAAAATTGTATTATTTTTATTCCTCTGTAATAATTGTCACGTTTTCTAATTTTTAGGAAAGAATTTATTTATTCTACAATCAGCCACTCAAAAATGAATCTTATATTCAAAATATAAACATATATATATATATATATATATATATATATATATATATATATATATATATATATAAAGGGTGGGCTGAAAATTCAGAGGCTGACATATCTGTTGTTAACATTTTTTGAAACAATGGGATCCAACCACTGCAACACCAAGGGAAAAAGTGTTCAGAACCCCCTCCCCCCAAAAAAAAATCCCTCATTTATCCACATTTTGTGAGAGAATCTTGGTCAGCCAATTAACTTTTCAATCAACACTATATATATATATAATTGAGGTTTAAGGACTGCCTCAAGGACACTTTGAAGAACACTGCTATTGCCGTGGAGGACTGGGAGAAGCTAACTTGTAATAGACCTAGCTGGAGAGCCACCATCTACCTGTCTGTGAAAGAATTTGAGTCCAACCGAATTAAACACCAAAAATTGAAGCGGGCTATTAAAAAGGGTAATTTTCAGCCCAGCAACATTCAAAGTGGAGAAGTTCCAGCATGTAGTTTATGTGGAAGAGTATGTCTCTCCAGGGCTGGCCTGGTGAGTTATCTGAGAAAACACAAGGATAGAGTGTCAAATGTTACTGGCACCTAACTATGATGATGATGATAAAAAACAAAACAAAACAGGAAATGCTCTTACTCGAACACAAGTTGACACCCATTATTCATTATTATATATATATATATATATATATATATATATATATATATATATATATACACACACATGCACACACAAACCTATCTCCTTTCCTCAGCCAAAATTTAATTGGAAATGTAGGATAAAAAAAATGCTTTATTTTAGAAATTCACCATTCTTTAATATTTATTTGTTGATTAAATAAGAATTGAATTTCAAGAGATTTCCTTATCACCAAAATGTTAGAGAAAACTATAAAATAAGACAGTCTAGATTTATTTTTGTAATAGTCTTTTAAAATAATCTTATCTTAAAGCATCATTTCATTATCATTATATATATATATATATATATATCTTATTATAATGGAGATTGTGTGTTTTTCTGTCTGTAACCGAAACTATATTACTATACAAGTCACAATTCCCTTCGTTATTTACATCACATTCTCCATGATTTTATTTTTATTTAAACCTCAATTATTGATAAAATTGTTTTACATCATTAAGACTGTTGACCATATCTACATACACAGAACATGCAATTGTATTTATATATACAACAAAATAGCGGATTATAGTGTGAATGGGAAGGCTAATTTGCATATTGATCTTAAAAATTTGATTTTAATAAATATATGCTTAGTATTATTGATTTCTAATTGTTTGGTTTTGTCTTTTTGAATATGAGCAAAAATATCGGGGATAAATCTTAAAAGAAATCCATTAACAAGAATAAATAACTGTAATATTATTCTTTACTTCCTATTTTAACTAAATAGTTAAATTAGGAAAATTTATCAATGAAAGAGGGGAGTAATGGAAAATGATGGAAGAGTTACTTTCAAAGTTGTTCTATTTTTTAATCATACCTTCTCTGTTCAAAACCTTTTTATCTGCATTCTAATTCAGTTTCATTAGCCTTTCTAATTTAATGTAATATTTTATTATATTAAAACTTAAATACTTGCACACGGTGGGTGCATATATTTGCTAGTATATATAATTTTCAAAGAAAGAAAAAACTTAAACTGTCATTCTGTTTTTTTTATTTTTTTTTTTTTTTATTTCTTTGAAAATTAAATATTGTTCTGTATTTAATCTAATTTATTGATTATTATACATTGAGCTCTCTTTAGGGATTTATAAAAAATCCTTGTATGAATACATGTTTGCACCTACAGGAGCATACAGTATGATCATACAGTGAGATTTTGAGGATCCCAGGTGGAATCATCCCTTATTACCAGTCATTTGGATACATATATATATATATATATATATATATATATATATATATATATAATATATATATATATATATATATAAAATAAACTGTCAAAACCATTATCAGGTATAATTCATTATTTCTTGTTATTCATTAAAACATTTACAGCTGAGCAAATATTAATTGAAAGAAACAATATATTTCAATTGTTAGTTTAAAACTGCTACAATTTAAGTATTCAGCAAGACAAGATAGTAAACTATCAATTTTAGTCAAGTGCAGGTGTAGAAAGATTTCAGGTAAATATCTGATTAAGAAGTATGATCTCCTGATTAGTGCACTTGCTTAGAGATTTATCTATGTCATATACACAATAAGCCTAGAGCTGTAAATTCCTGCAACTAGCAATGCAGCAAAACAACATGACTGGCTATTGATAGAAAAAAAAAAAGAAAAAAAAGCAAGCCAATTAGCAAGGACAGTTTCAAGGTAAATATACCAATCATCACAATTATTATTATTATTATTATTATTATTATTTACTTACCTTGTTTTATTAGGGTGTCTAATCAGAATATTTTTTGATTTGGAATTAAAAAAAAAAAAAAAAAAAAAAAAAATGAATGCAAAATATGATCTCCATTTGGGACGGCTAGCCTAGTTGGTAGATCATTCACCTAGGAATTGCAAGGTTCCAGGTTCAATACTCGTCCTTGCCAAATCAGTGCATGAGTAGGTCAGCTTGGGTAATCTGATCAGTGCGGTAAAGCATCTGAGAGCTGACGGTAAGTGTGGCACACCACCTAAGCAAAACAATCTCCCTGGTCTGGCTCAAACAAAAAGGGGTAAACCCACACACTTTTTGGCTAATACAGATAACAGATCCTTCCACAGGCTTTACTTCAAAATTTAGATTTTATAACAGAAAAAAAAAACCCCCCAAAAACCCAAAAAACAAACAACACTGTAGTTTAATAAATACTAACCAAATTATATGGTACAATATTTCAACTGTTTTATACATTTTGTAAATTACTTTATAGAGAGAAGATGAATTTGAAGTATGTATTCAGCCAATCCAACCGCCACAGGCAGGAGGTGACAAAGTTAATTATTTTTTTTAAGCAGAATAAATCTGGTTTGAATTCAGAGTTTTCTTTCTCCTGAATTGGTTGCTTAAGGTTAAAGAACCCAGTCTGCCCTACTATTTACCCATACATTCATAGAATAGATAAATTCATGCCTTTCTCAAGGGCATTAGTACAAAGTAAAACATAAACAGCTTCATCCAGGATTTGAACTCTGGTTGCCAATTCCATTATCTATGATGATAACTGTTACACTAAGAGCATCTCCTAATAAACTTCAAGGAAATTTGTCATGAATGTTTGGAAAAAATAAAAAATAAAGAAAATAAAAAAAATAAATTATGATTGCTAAACAAATTAAAATTTAAAAATCAAGCTTTCAAATATTTGTGATCCAAATTGATAAACTTTTATTGTTAAAAACATTTTCCGCCCTGTCGGCTGGGGCGTTAGAATGCACTGACTGCACCTCTGCAGAGGGGTAAGACTCCCCCAATGGGGCCACCTGTTGGCTGTGGGTGGCGACCCGTGATGCTTAAGGATAGAGCCCAGGTGGATGAGCAGTTCATGACATGCAATACTCCACTTTGGCCCTATCTTGGGCTGGACGGGCGGTCGGAGAGGCCCCCTCCGATCACGTCAAGCCCTAGCACCTATATGATTTTCCCAAACCTATTGCTCTTATGGCAAGCCCCAACCCCTTTTTATCATATTGGTGCTAGAAGGCGGTGGCTGCGGGTCTACATGCCCTGGGAATGACGTTAAACTATCTGATGGTGAGGTTCCAGTTTTGGAGGTTTGGGGAATGTGGAGCACCCCTTCATCACCATTGCTCCCTGGTCCACTCTGACCCGGAGTGGTAGTACCTGTTAGGGTCCCATCTATGGGTTAAATAGAATAATGTATTTATAAATAAATTGTATTATCCATTAAGAATTGATTTATTTCAAAACTTTATCGGCATTAAATGACCCACTGTGGTTGATATGCCGTAAAACAAACAATAAAAACATTTTCAATTATTGCGTGTCCCATTTTGAACAATTGGTAAACAATTAAGTATTTCAACATTGACATTTTTCTACTCCATGCTTTTTTCAAATTAAACATTTTGTTATGAAAAACTAAACATCATAACAAATCGGTGTAATTTCCTTTTCTAAAACTTTCTAAATATTAAATCAATTAATTGCCAACAACTATGAATATTTTATCTGATAAATATTTGAGCAGCTGATTTTATACAAATGTTTAAGCAGGACAATGTTATTTACAATGTTAGCAACCAGGATTTCAGTCATCAACTGAAGTGCCAAAAAAAGAATTAGAGACAGCTATCTAATAATATGTAGCTCCTCCCTTTCAATTAAATAATGGCAGCTACACTACAAGATGCCAGAGTCATTGTATGGGTTGCACATTCCAGGGGTGTCCATAACCAAGTCATGTTTGTTGGGTGTGGCTGTAAGTGAGAAACATATCCTCTACATACGTAATGGATTCTAAATCCATATAAACAGTTGGGTGGGTTGGTTTGTTGAGGGGGGGCAATAGAATACCTGGAAATCAGCTGAATATTTCTCAAACCAGTTTTGTGTCCCCAGTACTCAACGGAGGTGTTTGCATTTTATTACTGGAACCAACAATCACCACAAAGAAAAATAAAGTGGTTCAAATAGTCTGCAACAAGATCTTTGTTATGTCGCCCACCTCTCATGATAGACTTTCTTTTTCTTTTTTGGATTTTATGGCATGTCAACTCTTGTTGAGTTATTTTATGCCAAAGACGTTTTTTTTCAATCAATTTTTGATGGGTATAGAAAATTCT
>CM042163.1:1866192-1878969 GCA_023376005.1 Doryteuthis pealeii
TATCTTGTATCATTGGAATGATATCTTTACTGCTTGTTTCACTGAGGCTAAATGATTTTCATTACACAAGGATTGAATAATTAAGAATAAGAGGAATGAAAGAATCACCTTGGATCATAAATAGGATTGAAATACCATAAGGGAGAGTTTGTTCAAGAAGGGAGATTTGGTTTAAACTTTAATTTTCCATCATCTGATTGTTTACTTAGTAGTTGTGAGTTCAATTCCAGGTGAAACATTTAGTAATGACATCATTGTGATGAATTAACTCAGAACAGAAAACGTTACTGAATATGACAGGTACCTGAAAATGGTGTAACCAAAACAATCAAGATGAAGACAACAGTTCAAATAAATTAGTGTATAATAAAGATGAGGAGACCATGTATGATATAGGTTTAATTGACACAGTCTATAGCAAATTACAAACACTGATATTGAAGAAATAAAAATGCCAGGCATTTTTTAAAAGTAGGCATTTATTTCATCCAAGATTTGTTGAAATAGTAAAGTAAGTAGTCGTTGGGGTGGCCTAAAGTCAGTATCAGCCAAACAGTAAGGGAGTCTATATCCCTTTCAGTAGCACCACACCTATCATCAGCTCTTTACTATACTGCAGAGATCCCGGGGCTACTCATATGCTGAGGGCCAGTATCGAACTCAGAACCTTGTGGTTCCTGAGCTAAACCTGCCCTAAAAAATGAAAAAAAAAAAAAAAAAAATCTAAAGTGAAGATGAAATTAAAATTCCAGAAATAAAATCAGATTTTGTTGATTTTAATTTACAATTTTTTTGTCTATTACGAATTTGAATAATCAAATAATCAACCCAAAGTCTTTCATCTTATTTCTCAACCAGGTAAAAAAGAAAAAAAAAAGAAAAGAGAAAAGAAAAAAGAAGAAAAGAAAAAGAAAAGAAAAGAAGAAAGAAAAAGAAGAAAGAAAAAGAAAGAAGAAAAGAAAAAAAAAGAAGAAAAGAAGAAGAAAAAGAAGAAAAAAGAAAGAAAAGAAAAAGAAAGAAAAAAGAAAAAGAAAAGAAAAAGAAAAAAAAAAGAAAAAAGAAAAAAGAAAAGAAAAGAAAAAGAAAGAAAAAGAAGAAAAGGAAAAAGAAGAAGAAAAGAAAAGAAAAGAAAAGAAAAAAGAGAAAAGAAGAAAGAAGAAAGAAGAAAAGAAAAAAGAAAAGAAAGAAAAAAGGAAAAAGAAAAGAAAAGAAGAAAAGAAAAAAGAGAAAAAAAAGAGAAAGAAAAAGAGAAAAGAAAGAGAAAAGAAAAAAGAGAAAAGAAAAAAGGAAAAGAAGAAAAGAAAGAAAAAAAGAAAGAAGAAAAGAAAGAAGAAAGAAAGAAAAAGAAAAAAAAGAAAAAAAAAGAAAAAGAAAGATATCTGGTAAAGAGTTGTCTGATTTGGAGAGACAAGTAAATTTCTGTCAAAACCAAAAAAAAAAGATTTCAAATGACATTTCCAATAGAATCCCTGAACAAAGAATTTCCTTAAATCTTTTTTTACTTATAGACAATCTTATCCAATTGAACTTGATTGATATGCTCAACGAGAGTTTTAAATAAGAAATGGATTTTCAGATTGGCTCAACAAAACAACATGGAGGAAAATCTGCTCTTTTTACAGAAATTATTTTGAGTGGAAATAAAAATAGAAAAATACATTTCTGGTAGTATCACATTTTTGGAGGATAAGGAAAAAAAACCTAAATATTCTGGAAATTTCTTAGTTGAAGACTACGCAGTATGTATGCTATTGTAGGATACATATATAAACTGGGCATGTTGAGGAAATTCTAAGATATAAAAAAAAAATTTCAATGATTGTACAGTACAAATCTTTAAAATGATTGCATTTAGAAAATGACAAAAAAGAAAAAACAAAATAGTAGAAAGTGGAACAAGACATTTTTTTTTTATTAAATCATTTCTAATTGCACACATCAAACATAACTATTCAGTATATCTTATTATACAGACCTTTATAAGAAGATATACTCAATAGTTATCATGTTTGACATATACAATTACAAATGATTTGATAAGAAATCAACACACACACTATATACATATACATATACATATACATACATATATGGAGGCGCGTGGGCTAGTGGTTAGAGTCGTGGAAAATGGGCTCGTCGGTTTGAGTTCAATTCCTAGACGAAGCTGTTGGCATTTCATATAGCGCTAATACCCTTCGGAAAGGTATGAATCCATATATTCTCCCTCCAGCTATGGGTTAAATAGTAGGTCAGACTGGGCCCTTCAACCTTGGGTAGGTAACCAGTCTAGGAGAGGGATAACTCTGAATTCAAAATTCCTGAGGTTGGTTGTTGATTGGGTTTGTGGCAACCCTTGATGCACCAATTCTTTCCTATCGACTGTGCCAAAAAGTGTGGATGGTCCAACACAAGCCTTCACCACTATAAACAAATCCCTGTGTGGATGTTCATTGTGTGTATGAACCCTCATACGTCGAAAATCGACGGGAGAGTCCATTATATATCTTATTATAATGGAGATTGTGTGTTTTTCTGTCTGTAACCGAAACTATATTCCTACTCAAGTCACAATTCTCTTAGTTATTGACATCACATTCTCCATGATTTTATTTTTATTTAAACCTCAATTATTAATAAAATTGTCTTACATTATTAATACTGTTAACCATATCTACATACTGACAACATGCAATTATATTTATATATACAACAAAATAGCAGTTTACAGTGTGAACGGGAAGGCTAATTTGCATATTGATATTAAAAAATCGAATTTAATAAATATGTGCTTAGTATTATTGATTTCTAACTGTTTGTTTTATCTTAATGAATATAAGCAAAATTTCTTCAATGAATCTTAAATGAAATCCATTAACAAGATAAAATAACTGTCATTTTATTCTTTACTTCCTCTTATAACTAAATACTTAAATTAGAAAAAATAACAATGAAAGACGAGAGTGATGGAAGAGTAAGTTTCAGTTGTTCCATTTTTATTATACTCCCTCTGTTTCAAATCTTTTATTATACTCCCTCTGTTTCAAATCTTTTTATCTGTATTCTTATTTAGTTTCATTAGCCTTTCTAATTTAATACAATATTTTATTACATTAAAACTTAAAAACTTGCACCCGGAGGGTGCATATATCTGCTAGTATATATATATATATATTAGTAATAATAATGAAATTTATAGTGTACAGTGCTCAGGTGCACCACAACTCATCAAAGTCTCATGTCAAGTACACAGAACAATGTATTAGTGTCAGGTTAAAGAGCCCCGTCTGCCCTACTATTTACACATAGCTAGAGGGAGAAGCTGGATGCATACTTTTCCCAAGAGTATTGGCACTATGTGAAATGCATATATTGTGCAGCAGCCCATTTCCTATTGGTCCGAATGAACATTGAGAGTAATAAAAGGAATATTTTCATGTTGCATACTTTTTTATTTTAACTGCAATATTTCTCTGAATGTTTGAGATGAGGCTTGAAGATTAGTATTATCTGTGTTATTCGGACTATTGTCCCCATCTTCATTGCTATTTGTACAACATTTATCCAATTGGACACATGGCCTAGTGGATAAGGTAGTTAGGTTAAGACAGTTCTAAGTGACAGTTATCTCTAGAACCTGAGTTCAATCTTGAATGAAGGCAGAAAAATAATTAACACAACTCCTACCCCAGCTATGGTTAGCGGAATGAGAACAGGATACTCCCGTGGACTAAATAAAGGGTTAGGAGTTGTGTTAATTATTTTTCTGCCTTCATTCAAGATTGAACTCAGGTTCTAGAGATAACTGTCACTTAGAACTGTCTTAACCTAAACTACCTTATCCACTAGGCCATGTGTCCAATTGGATAAATGTTGTACAAATAGCAATGAAGATGGGACAATAGTCCGAATAACACAGATAATACTAATCTTCAAGCCTCATCTCAAACATTCAGAGGAAATATTGCAGTTAAAATAAAAAAGTATGCAACATGAAAATATTCCTTTTATTACTCTCAATGTTCATTCGGACCAATAGGAAATGGGCTGCTGCACAATATATGCATTTCACATAGTGCCAATACTCTTGGGAAAAGTATGCATCCAGCTTCTCCCTCTAGCTATGTGTAAATAGTAGGGCAGACGGGGCTTTTTAACCTGACACTAATACATTGTTCTGTGTACTTGACATGAGACTTTGATGAGTTGTGGTGCACCTGAGCACTGTACACTATAAATTTCATTATTATTACTAATATATATATATAATATACTAGCAGATATATGCACCTCCGGGTGCAAGTTTTTAAGTTTTAATGTAATAAAAATATTGTATTAAATTAGAAAGGCTAATGAAACTAAAATACAGATAAAAAGATTGAACAGAGGGAGTATAAAAAAGATTTGAAACAGAGGGAGTATAATAAAAAGGAACAACTGAAACTTACTCTTCCATCACTCTCGTCTTTCATTGTTATTTTTTCTAATTAAGTATTTAGTTATAAGAGGAAGTAAGAATAAATGACAGTTATTTTATCTTGTTAAATGGATTTCATTTAAGATTCATTGAAGAAATTTTTGCTTATATTCATTAAGATAAAACTAAACAGTTAGAAATCAATAATACTAAGCACATATTTATTAAATTCGATTTTTTAATATCAATATGCAAATTAGCCTTCCCGTTCACACTGTAAACTGCTATTTTGTTGTATATATAAATATAATTGCATGTTGTCAGTATGTAGATATGGTTAACAGTATTAATAATGTAAGACAATTTTTATTAATAATTGAGGTTTAAATAAAAAAAATCATGGAGAATGTGATGTCAATAACTAAGAGAATTGTGACTTGAGTAGGAATATAGTTTCGGTTACAGACAGAAAAACACACAATCTCCATTATAATAAGATATATAATGGACTCTCCCGTCGATTTCGACGTATGAGGGTTCATACACACAATGAACATCCACACAGGGATTTGTTTATAGTGGTGAAGGCTTGTGTTGGACCATCCACACTTTTTGGCACAGTCGATAGGAAAGAATTGGTGCATCAAGGGTTGCCACAAACCCAATCAACAACCAACCTCAGGAATTTTGAATTCAGAGTTATCCCTCTCCTAGACTGGTTACCTACCCAAGGTTGAAGGGGCCCAGTCTGACCTACTATTTAACCCATAGCTGGAGGGAGAATATATGGATTCATACCTTTCCGAAGGGTATTAGCGCTATATGAAATGCCAACAGCTTCGTCTAGGAATTGAACTCAAACCGACGAGCCCATTTTCCACGACTCTAACCACTAGCCCACGCGCCTCCATATATGTATATGTATATGTATATGTATATGTATAGTGTGTGTGTTGATTTCTTATCAAATCATTTGTAATTGTATATGTCAAACATGATAACTATTGAGTATATCTTCTTATAAAGGTCTGTATAATAAGATATACTGAATAGTTATGTTTGATGTGTGCAATTAGAAATGATTTAATAAAAAAAAAATGTCTTGTTCCACTTTCTACTATTTTGTTTTTTCTTTTTTGTCATTTTCTAAATGCAATCATTTTAAAGATTTGTACTGTACAATCATTGAAATTTTTTTTTTATATCTTAGAATTTCCTCAACATGCCCAGTTTATATATGTATCCTACAATAGCATACATACTGCGTAGTCTTCAACTAAGAAATTTCCAGAATATTTAGTTTTTTTTTTGTTTTTTTTCCCCCTTATCCTCCAAAAATGTGATACTACCAGAAATGTATTTTTCTATTTTTATTTCCACTCAAAATAATTTCTGTAAAAGAGCAGATTTCCTCCATGTTGTTTTGTTGAGCCAATCTGAAATCCATTTCTTATTTAAAACTCTCGTTGAGCATATCAATCAAGTTCAATTGGATAAGATTGTCTATAAGTAAAAAAAAGATTTAAGGAAATTCTTTGTTCAGGGATTCTATTGGAAATGTCATTTGAAATCTTTTTTTTTTGGTTTTGACAGAAATTTACTTGTCTCTCCAAATCAGACAACTCTTTACCAGATATCTTTCTTTTCTTTTTTTTCTTTTCTTTTTTCTTTTTCTTCTTTCTTTTCTTCTTTCTTTTCTTCTTTCCTTTTTCTTTCTTTTCTTCTTTTCCTTTTTTTTCTTTTTTCTTTTCTCTTTTTCTTTCTCTTTTTCTTTCTCTTTTTCTTTTCTTTCTTTCTTTTCTTTTCTTTTCTTTTTTCCTTTTTTTTCTTTTCTTTTCTTTTTTCTTTTTTCTTTTTCTTTTTTTCTTCTTTCTTTTTTTTTTTTTTCTTTTCTTTCTTTTTTCTTTTCTTCTTTTCTTTTTTCTTTTCTTTTTTCTTTTTTCTTTTCCTTTTCTTTTCTTTTCTTTTTCTTTTCTTTTTTCTTTTTTCTTTTTTTTCTTTTTTCTTTTTTCTTTTCTTTCTTCTTTTTCTTCTTTCTTCCTTTTCTTCTTTTTTTTCTTTTTCTTCTTTTTTCTTTTCTTCTTTTTTCTTTTTTCTTTTTTCTTTTTCTTTTTTTCTTTCTTCTTTTTTTCTTTTCTTTCTTTTCTTCTTTTCCTTTTTTCTTTTCTTCTTTTTTTTTTTACCTGGTTGAGAAATAAGATGAAAGACTTTGGGGTTGATTATTTGATTATTCAAATTCGTAATAGACAAAAAAAATTGTAAATTAAAATCAACAAAATCTGATTTTATTTCTGGAATTTTAATTTCATCTTCACTTTAGATTTTTTTTTTTTTTTTTTTCATTTTTAGGGCAGGTTTAGCTCAGGAACCACAAGGTTCTGAGTTCGATACTGGCCCTCAGCATATGAGTAGCCCCGGGATCTCTGCAGTATAGTAAAGAGCTGATGATAGGTGTGGTGCTACTGAAAGGGATATAGACTCCCTTACTGTTTGGCTGATACTGACTTTAGGCCCCCCAACGACTACTTACTTTACTATTTCAACAAATCTTGGATGAAATAATGCCTACTTTTAAAAAATGCCTGGCATTTTTATTTCTTCAATATCAGTGTTTGTAATTTGCTATAGACTGTGTCAATTAAACCTATATCATACATGGTCTCCTCATCTTTATTATACACTAATTTATTTGAACTGTTGTCTTCATCTTGATTGTTTTGGTTACACCATTTTCAGGTACCTGTCATATTCAGTAACGTTTTCTGTTCTGAGTTAATTCATCACAATGATGTCATTACTAAATGTTTCACCTGGAATTGAACTCACAACTACTAAGTAAACAATCAGATGATGGAAAATTAAAGTTTAAACCAAATCTCCCTTCTTGAACAAACTCTCCCTTATGGTATTTCAATCCTATTTATGATCCAAGGTGATTCTTTCATTCCTCTTATTCTTAATTATTCAATCTTGTGTAATGAAATCATTTAGCCTCAGTGAAACAAGCAGTAAAGATATCATTCCAATGATACAAGATATTTCTTATCCAAGATAAATCTTTCTTCCCCCCCCCCATCAATGAACAAAGTTTGGTTCAATATTCCAAGAATGTTATGGAATATGATAGGCACTTGAAGAACGCTAGAGGCTACCATGTCCAAAATGTAACCATAGCAACTAAATTGAGGACACTTGTTTGAATAAATCGATGTATAATGATAATTCCCCATCTGAGAAATTCAGACAGTATAAACATCTTTTATTGAATCTTCAGATTTTAAATGTAAACTGAAATAAAATCATCTTTATCTCCTTTTGAATTCCAAAGTAATGTTTTAGATTGAAGTAATTGGTAATTTGCTTGAAGCATTGTTAAGTATGTTATAATATATTAATAATTTGAAGGCAATTACAATGCGTATGAAAAATAAAAACAAAAAGATGTGTTTTTGTCTTATCGATTTCGAAGCATGAACTTCATCATCAGAGTTCGTATCAGAAATGGACGTGCTTAAGTTTTTCTTTGTGTGGTTATAATTTCTCTTCTTATTTCCTTTTCCTCTCCTTTTTTTTTTTTTTTTTTTCTTTTCTTCTTTCTTTTTCCTCATGTATGAATGAATGGCGAATAACTGTAATTTCTTCTTTTTTTATTTTATTTTTTTTTTATGTCTGTTGAGAACGAATGTATCCATATTGTCTGTTGTCATCCGGTCAATGTTCCAAGATTGTTGCCATGTCAAATTCAATTCAAAACAAAAAACCGTCAATAGAAAAATTTATATACTTAGCTTTTCTCTGTTTTGTTTTTTTCTTTTCTTTTCTTTTCCTTTCTGATGATGAAGTTTATACTTCAATCGATAAGACAAAAATAACATCTTTTGTTTATTTTTCATACGCATTGTAATTGCCTCAAAAATTATTAATATTAATGATATTTTTGGGTTAGATTTCCTCTTTTATACTTGTAAAATTTCTTGCTTATTGAAATCAAGGAGACATGAATTTTTTTGATGTCGTCTGTCAAATTTTTTCCCGAAATGTGATGTGACAAAACCACTTTAGCAAAGAATCTTCGATTCCAAATATTATTATTGTATGTCAGGTTTTTTTTTTTCTATTTCCTTAACAATTCCAAAAGGAAATGTAGATGGACTAAAGAAATAAATTCCCAACTGATAATCTCAGATCATGCGGCACACCTTTTCTATTCATTTAAATATAAAATCATTCATTTCAGATAATTTTGCTTATTGGCCAACGACAAAAATAGGTCAATAACTCTGCTATTTTTCTTGTATTTCACTTTTATTTACTCTATTTGTTCTCTATAATTAGGTGTGGGTCATCTATCTATCTATCTATCTATCTATCTATACTAGCCCTATCCTGCGTCTCTCTCATCTTATATCATAGGAGCTTAGTTGGATAATAGTTAGTAGGAGGTAGATACTGATTATATATTATAAGATTGAGAGGTATCGCAAATACTTGGTAGTAATTGTGATGATTTAGATTTGTGATTTTCTAAAACACACTGTTGTTTGTGATATCTTGACATAAATGATCCAGTATGTATAGACAATAATTGATTTTTTTTCACTAAAGAGACGCAGATTCGGTATAATTATAAAACTTTAGCTGATTACGATGTACTACTCTTATCATTAGAAGTTGAGGAGCTCACACCTATTAGTTCGTATCGACATAGCGATGATGCATTTCGCCAGTATATAATTGGTGTGACCTTACTATGGAGAAGTTGATAAGTTATTTAAATATGCGTATAAAATGGTACTCAAAGCTTCTCGAGAGGTGAGGTTATCAGGACGTTGGGAGCGTATGTTAAGATCTCACTGTAGATTTGTGGATCGTAGGCCACCAATTAATTGGTCGAAATGATTTAGTATGGATTATAACGGTGGCTGAGGTTTTCCTTCCTTTCTAAGATAACTATAATTTTAATTAGGATAGGTTAAGTACTAATTCTGAATATTCTACAGCAGTTTAGAAAAACCGAGAAAGATGTTAGTTGTTGTAGAACTGAGGAAGGCTGTGCATCGTGAACCTAGTTAATTAGAGCGGTATCTTCATCAGGAGACGACATATGATGGTCAGAGCGGCATATATAAATCCGAGTTAGGTAGAATAGTACGGGATAACGACACATCTTCGTTATCTAAGAAGGTTTTTAAACATGGTAACTGTGTTGGCCGAAATAAAATATAAACTTGAATTTTAAAAAATGCAGATAGCATTAATATATCCATCTATTGATAATCCTCATACAAGAATGAACGTGTTATAAAGGAGGATGAGTATGGGAGAGATATATCCGCTCGTGTAAGTATTTTAAATGTCACTGGGATGTGATTGCGCCAGTCTACACTAGATAGTCTTAGTTAGTCTATCACCAGGTTGAATGAAAGAGTTCGGGAAAGTTACCAGAGAATTCTGTTCAGTTGTCTGATCAACTCCGTATGTGTATGTGCCTATTAGCCTCAACGAGCGTATGAGAAAGATCCGGTTCGATGTATAGTTCTTGTGATTTTCTATGATTAGATATATTAGTAGTTGAGTACAGTAATTGCTGCTATACTGGTCAAGCGGAGAATTATTTGGGGCTGCTCAGTTGTCATATTGATATAGCATTTATGAGTTTGACCGTTAGGGGTGGTGTGAGGCACGGAGTCTTAACTGCCATGGGCTGACAGGTTTCTCACACATTACTGTCCTAACTCTCAGGTCTTACATAAGGTCATAGCATAGAGAATAAAAGATAGGGTCGGGTCAAAATGGTAGTCGTTGCTCAGAAAATGTTTTAGAGGTAGTCACTTTAATTATTGTCATCATAGCAAACACACTTTTCAAGATCTATCTTTGGCATAATCTTGGTTCAGCGTTGGGATGCAAGTACATCAATTAGTTGAGAGTTGGTGTACGGCCTCACGATATAATATCTATATTTTATTATTATTTATAGTATCTATATTTAATGGAGAACTGTAGCCGGTGTAGTATAGTGCTCTAGATCGGAAGTGGTACCTAAATTCTTGTGAAATATTTCATCTTATCAATTGAAATAAGTGAGCCAGGTGATAGCCTAGGTAAATGTTAGGTGAGGCTAGTTACAAATCTGTCGATGGGTTAAAATAATCTGCTTGTATTACAATTGCAGCCTTATAGGATAGGGTCACATTCAGCAGAGCGGAGGAGACGTGATAGCACACGGCGGCTGTGACGTCGTACAATTTGGATATGATCTCGAGGATGACAAGGCGTAGCGTCATACACTACTAATGTCCTAATACGAGTCGTTCTTCAATTTTTATGGAGGTTGTTTAGGAATGCCAGGTTAGGGACATATCACACTTCTAGTAAGTACTTTGTATTTACACTGAGCGATATGGATAAGGAATTACATGTAGAACGAGTGTTGTTTGACGAATGGCTGTTGTAAGCACTATTAGTTCTCTGCAAAAAATTTATAGCCAAAAAGGCCCATTCGAAAACAAGCGCGTTTGAGAGTGATAATATTTACTAGTGGCTGAGGAGGGAGGGCTATAATATATTAGTAATATAGATGGTAGCCACACTACTAGGTTGTGCATGTTTTTCTGTAATTTTTCTATATACTGTTAGTGAACGGTTACTAAGTTTATTCTTTATAATTGCGTGCGATTGCAGTATAGCCTGCATGTGTGACGCGTGCGTCGCACAAATTGGGAGGACCCCACTGAGGTAATGTAAACAAGTTCCACATCTTCTCTGCGTACTACACGCATACGCGTTACGCTATCCGATACTTATTATATACTAGTATGTGTGTGTGTGGGTGTGCTGTTGTACTGTAATATTCATGAGAGAGGTTTTAGCGAACTTTATTATATCTTATTTCTTTTTCTTATTAATCTTATCGACTTGGTGTGCAGAAGACATAATTCACATTTTCTTTCTTTTTGTGTCTTCTTGTGTGTTGTTGTTGTATTTTGGTTGGTATAATATACTCATGTAGAGTGGTAGGGTATTGAAATATGTAGCCTATATGTTGATATCTTGATAAATAGACAGTCAAATATTGGAGGCATTTAATAATAATTTGATAAGAATTACACAATTGAATAGTTTTAAAAATATAGTTTGGTGATACTCAATCATTGTGTAGCGAAAATAGAGAGAGAACAGTTACTTGCATTCTAATGCTTTTTTATTTTTTTCCTGCTTTTTTTTTTTTTTTTTTTTTTTTTCTGCGTTTTTTTTGTCTTTGTTAGGAATCTTCAAGGCAAATGTTGTTTTTTGAAGACAAGTATCTTAATCGCTCTTTGGTTTTATTGATGCACGTCGTCCATGTTTAGAAGTCATAGCAGGCTTAGAAGGAGGCGTTTTTGTGCGACTCTCTTTCCTGTAAAAGATTAAGCAATTCTTTGCAATAATAATCGCTCTAACTTGTCTTAGTAGATCCTGGAGTTTACCAATGATATTAAAGCGCATAGCGCACTCTTTGCACTGCTCTAATTTTACTTATATTTATATGGGGATATTTGGGTTTATTCGCATACATATGTGGTGAGATTGTGCGGTGACGCAACAAAGATGAAACATTTGCAATGAAATCACGAACTCCCGTCAATTACAGTGTGGCATATTAGCACTGCATGGTACACATAATTAGAGTTGTTAGGTAAGACTCCGCAGTTAGAATATGTGAATAGACCTGTGGGTATATCTTAGCTTGAACTAAGACAAGTTTATATTTCCACTTTTTGAAGCGAAACGTGCGGGGTGGTTGTAATAGGAGACGGCATGGGGTATGATTACCATCGTCTGTGTGTTATGTGACGAGAGCAATACAGGGATTAAGTTGGGTGGGGTTGGTGATATACTCAAGATTGAGTTTCACAAGAGGAAATCGGTGCTGTTCATATGGGTATAATGCTAGAGACGATGCCCTGGCGTCTATAGTGCTAGGCATCAGTTGGAATACTGCGTCTATGGCGCGTTGCCAATGTCTTTTGAGCTCGCGGAGAGACTTTGTTGTATAGTTGAGATTATTATTTAAACGGAAGCGTGACAACAGTAATAAGGTTCTCGGTTGGATAGAGGCAGGGAGAAGACGAAAAAGTACAAAGGACTTTTCCGGGTGAATTAGCGGATAGCATGAGAGAAGGAGGGTAACAGATAGTTCGAAATGACTTTGTCGCTGATAAGATAACAAAGAACAATCGCATGAGACGCCACCAGCCACCCTTTACCTCACCATCCCAGCAGTAGTAAGTTAGTCATTTGTCAGCGGGCTGCGCCACCAACCTCACCGAAGGGAGAGAAATAAAAGTCAACTCCTATATACCCATGTGTTTGTGGGTTTT
>CM042163.1:1879069-1894069 GCA_023376005.1 Doryteuthis pealeii
TAGGGGGGGGGTGCGGGTTCAGGGCAAATTTTTTTTTTAATTATTTTTTTTTTATTTTATAAAATTTTTGGAGAAGAATCATTTTAAAATTAATATTTTATTGTCTCTGATTGTTTGAGAATAATAAATGACAATCAAAATTCAAATTTTATTTTTAAGCAAAACTAAATAATATTTTATAATATATTAATATTTTGAAGGCCAGTACAATGCATATGAAAAATAAAAACAAAAAGAAGTTATTTTTGCCTTATTGATTTCGAAGCATGAGCTTCATCAGAGTTTATTTTCAGAAATGACGTGCTTATGTTTTTATTTGTGTGGTTACAATTTCTCTTCTTATTTCCTTTTCCTCTCCTTTTTTTTTTCTCTTTCTTCTTCTCCTCCTTTATGAATGAAATGGGCGAATAACTGTAATTTCTTATTTCTCTCTTTTTTTTTTTTTTTTTTTAAAGTTTGTGGAGAACAGATATTCCTAATATCGTCTGTCATCCGGTCAAATGTTGCAAGTATGTTGCCAGTGTGTAGCCATGTCAAAATTCAAAATAAAAAATGAATAAATAAATAAAAACTGTCATATAAATAATATTTTTAAACCACTTCATCACTTTTGAGAATTTGTATGAATGCTTTATAGGCAAAAAGTTTTGCAATCACTTGACATGCTATTTTAAACTTGGGGAATTCAATATCAATCACCCCAATATGATTGGAGAGAAAAAGTTTTGAGGAAATATTTGATCAAAACTAAAAAAAATTATGTTCAACTTTATGGATATAGTGATAAATTTTCTAGAATTTGCTCACACAGATATGGATTGAAAAGTTTATTTTTTTTTTAGATAATTAATAGGTAGCCTATTAATTATGTATAAGTGTAGTTTAATGCAAACTAAAATTAAACTAACAGTTGTGGAAAAACACAGGGAAAATGATGGACAGATTTTTTTTACTTGTTTTTGATCTCCTTTTCGAAAGGAGGAAAGTCAGATTTTAGTTGGGCGCTGAACAGGATGGTCGCAATGGCAATCTGTCTGTTGAAACTAAATTCTCACATGCGTATTTGTTGATGTGGATTTTATAAAGTAATAAAGAGCTACAAGCAAAAACAAACAAAAAATAACAACAAAAAACAAAGTCTTAAGTCTTCATTATTTAAAATAATAAAGAGCTCCAAGAAAACAACAAAGTCTTGTGTTCGTTTACTAAGAACAAACAAACGGTCAAGACACAGAAGACTTCCCAGAATAACATCTACCATCACAGAGAAGATTACAGAATCCAGAGATAAAATAACATCCATACAGATAAAAGATACAGAAGATAATATCCAGCTTCTGAGAACAAGATAAGTATAAAAGAAGATAAGTAGATCTGTATACAACCACATATGTATGCAGGTATACTCTATACAATACAATATACAAGATGTGCCAATATAAGTATGGTATACAACAATTTGATCATATCTGAATATTGTTATGAAGCAGTAAAAGGAAAAAAGAAAGTGAAGGTTATATTATTGATATTTGTTATAAAGTATAGTATAATGTGATATTATAGTTTCCCGGTCCAGTGGGGTTGGAAACTGATTTTATGTGGACAGAAACAGTTTTCTGATTTAATATCATTATCAATGATCAGTTCAAATGTAAAAAAATAAAAATAAAAGTCACTGTCTAACATGGTAATTTATGAGGAAGTGCGTCCCGGTCTCCCGCCTCAAAAACCGCTACCCGGTGACTATCAAAATAACAACCCCAGCTCGTCGTAATTCTTGTTTATTTATCGTAATTTGTCGTAATTCTTGTTTAGATATGAAGATGAATATATAGTTTTGAATAGACTGAGATTGATAGATAGATAAACAAACAAAAATAATATAGATAGATACGAACAAATGGAGATAAATATTTTCGACAAGTAAATGTAGGGGGGGTAGCTTCTTTTTTTGTTGTAATTCTTGTTTATTTAAACTAAAAACAAGACATTAAACAAATGTGAATAAAAAAAATCTTAGTATTTAAAGTAATATAGATAAATATGAACAAATTGTGATAGATGGATAGATAGATATGAAGATGGATAGTTTTGAATAGACTGAGATGGGTCGTTATTTTAATAGTCACCGAGCAGCAACTCTTGCGGCACGAGACCGGGACGCACTTCCTCATAAATTACCTCTAACATTAAAGAGGAGAGCTTAAAAAAGTGAAGGTCCTTTTCCTTGTTGATAAATATCCAGACATTTCACCTCAATATCATTAACATAGATAAATATCTTTTCTAAACTTGAGGAAATAATTCTTTTGATTTAGGTTTGATGGGTAATTTTTTTGTTTAAGCTCACCTGAGTGCATGTGTGGGGAGGGTGATCTGGAAAAGAGAGAATACCCCCCCCCCAAAAAAAAAACCCCTAAAAAGTCTTAAGTCTTAATTATTTAAAATAATAAAGTGCTCCAAGAAAACACCAAAGTCTTGTGTTCGTGTTCATGTGTGGGGAGGGTGATCTGGAAAAGAGAGAAAGGGGGAGGGTGATTCCCAAAGGCCCTTGTCAAGTAATATCTTGACAAGAAAAAGGGAGTTTTTAATTTAGGTTCTTGGGGTGGAGGGAGGGATGGTGGATAGAAACTGTCATCTGTTTTTGAAGCTAGGTTGCTAAGATTGGTCAGATGTTGCTGATATATCGCAGAAAAATGTAAATGTTTGTTTGTTGTTTGGTTGGGTTTTATGGCATGTCAACCCTCTTGGGTTATTTTATGTCGAATACTTCTATTGGTAATTTGGTATTCAAAAATGTTTAATGCCCACAAAGTTTTGAAATAATTTCATTTTTAATGGATAATACAATTTCGTTTATAAACTCATGTTTTTCTATTTAACCCATAGATGGGACCCTAACAGGTACTACCACTCCGGGTCAGAGTGGATCAGGGAGCAATGGTGATGAAGGGGTGCTCCACATTCCCCAAACCTCCAGAACTGGAACCTCACCATCAGATAGAGTTTAACGTCATTCCCAGGACATGTAGACCCGCAGCCACCGCCTTCTAGCACCCATATGATAAAAAAGGGGTTGGGGCTTGCCATAAGGGCAATAGGGTTGGGAAAATCATATAGGTGCTAGGGCTTGACGTGACCAGCCGATTGATTGCAAAAATGTAAATATAATGTTTGAATAAAGTTGTAATTTGGAAAACACCTTATACATTCAAGGTGGCCATTTGATTTCTTTTTTGTGCTGTTGTGACAATCTAGCGATTTTCTTTTTCTTTTCACCTTCTCTCTTGATCAAACTATCCCTGCGGCACTGCAGCTTCAACACACCCATTTTTAAAAAGCAAACAATATGAGAATTTAATCAGTGAGAGACTGACCACTAAATCTAAGTTCTGTCACATTATAATGATTGGATTTTTGTGGGTTACTTTAACACAGCAATAAGGGCACGATCATGCAATAGTGTTAAAATGCTCTTAGAGAATAAAGCCATTTTCAGTCCAGCTTGCAAGATAATGGTAGTAGTACAAGGTGAATATTTGTGTATCCCAATCGTTATAACTTATCAAGAGACATAATTAAGTGGTAATTATAGAATACTTCCCCTTATTTGGAATTTTTATAGGAATTTTCCAAATAATTTGGAGAATTTTTATATGAAGTAAAAAAAGAAAAGAAAAAAAAAAAAAAAGAAAAGAAAAAGCAATCTTTCTTTGCTTTATAAAGAATGAGAATTAAATGATTGAAATGAGTGTGAAGTCAAATTTTGTCTTTAAAATTCAGCCAAGGTGACTAAAAAATGGGATTCTAAAATAATAAATATAAAATTGACATAGATTGCTTCAAAGTAAAGAAATATTAAGGATTTTAAAACTTCTCTAAACTTTTATTTATCTATTGGAATTTGAATTGGCTAAATTGGTCTTAAAGAAAATATCAAATAAAACAAGACTAGAAAAATTCATAATGAGATTTTCTTAAGGAAAATAGAAATGACATAAGACATTCAAACATTTTTTTTTCTTATATGAAAACTAAAAATGATTGATTGAAAAAAACAAAAACAAAACAGCAGTTAACAAAAACATTGTAAAGATTGAAATCTTTGGAAATAATTCATGAAATTCCAATGAAATATTTTCCCCATATTTTATAATCCAAATTGATTGTTTCTCAGTGTATGTAGAACATGTACATATATAAAATTATCTTGTCAGATAAATGCTTTGTTAATTGTAATTCTCCTCCCTAAATGTCATGTTCAGTTATATAACTCATATCTTTGGTTAATTCAGAGGTTCTTGAAATGGAAAGAATTTGAATAATCAGCTTTAATATCAAATTATGACCTATTCTAAATTTTCAATCTGGTCTTTTGTGATCTTTTAAAATAAACAATCGTTTTATTGGTAGCTTTAAAAAAAAATATAAATAAAAGCTGCTTAATTATTGAAATAAAATCATTTTCTGCCCTGAAACTGGTTATGACCTTGACCTTTAGGTCCAAATTTGAATTTATAAAGGGAAGTAATCAACTGGGTTTCTAGTTTTATTGTTTAAAATTAACAAATCCATAATGTTTATTTTTCTAAGAATTGTTCATAAAAATAATCATTTTAGTTACTAAATTTATATTTGTTTAATAATGCATTTATTTGTTTAATAATGCATTTATTTGAGTTGTGTTCAAAAGCCCAATGCATCTTTTGTACCTAACAAAACTTAATGAATTAAATCTGATAGGCTTTGTTGTTTTTGTTTGTTCGGAAACATTTTTTCACGCTCAGAATTGCGGAGACATGGAATAAACTGCCCGCGTCTGTTGTAGGCTGCCAAAGCACTGAATCTTTCAAAACCTCCATGCTTCCTGTAGTTCACCAACACTATACCTGATGCCACTCTCCACATACATATGCACACACACGTACACACATACATGCATATTACTACTGTAAGCTGTTCATGTTTCTGACACTAATACATTATTCTATGTACTTGACATGAGACTTTGATGAGTTGTGGTGCACCTGAGCACTGTACACATACATACATATTACTACTGTAAATTGTTCATGTTCCTGACACTAATACATTATTCTGTGTACTTGATATGAGACTTTGATGAGTTGTGGTGCACCTGAGCACTGTACACATACATGCATGCATATTACTACTGTAAACTGTTCATGTTCCTGACACTAATACATTATTCTGTGTACTTGACATGAGACTTTGATGAGTTGTGGTGCACATGAGCACTGTACACAATAAATTTCATTATTATTTATTATTATAATGATGATGTATTCTTAAACTAAAATATATTTTCTTACATTTTGGGTGAGTGTACTTGCAGTGTAAACAAATTAGGATTTTCCTTTTAGGGAAACATTTTTTTGTTTCATTGAAACAATATTAATAAATATTTGCTTCATTTATTCACTTCATTTTATCGAAATGATTTAAAGTAGAATTGTCAATTTCTGGATTGTAAATCACTCGACATAAGATTCTTACATGGAAGAATCTTAACTAAATGAAAAGAAAGAAATCTCAGACTATTCTCATTTACTAACACAAGCCCTAGCGCAAACCCATGGAATTAATCTAACCAGAACAGAAATCATTTTTCTACTTTTTAGAAAAATCTTATTATAATGGAGATTGTGTATTGGTTTGTCTGTAACCGAAACTAAATCACTACTCAAGTCACAATTCCCTTAGTTATTTACGTCACATTCACCATGAATTTATTTTTATTTAAACCTCAATTATTGATAAAATTGTTATATCTTAATACTGTTGGATTAATCTACATACTAATAACATGCAAGTATATCTATATATTCAACAAAATAGCGGTTTACAGTGTGAACGAGAAGGCTAATTTGCATATTGATATTAAGAATTTGATTTTAATAAATATATGCTTAGTATTATTGATTTCTAATTGTTTGGTTTTCTCTTAACCAATCTGAGCAAAAATCTTGGGGATAAATCTTAAAAGAAATCCATAAACAAGACGAAAGAACTGTAATTTTATTAAATACTTCATAATCTAACTAAATAGATAAATTAGGAAAAATAAAAGACGGGAGTGGTGGAAAATGATGGAAGAGTTAGATTTAAAGCTGTTCTATTTTTCGATTATACCCCCTCAGTTTATCATTTTCTAAATAGTTTCTAATTTTATGCAATATTTTATTACATCAAAACCTAAATACTTGCACCCGAAGGAAGGTGCATATATTTGCTAGTAATCTTAAAATAGGTTCATGGTGACTCAGGTTCAATAGGGTGAATTTAGTACAGACCCCCCCTCCCCAAAAAAAAAACAAAAAAAAAAAAAACAAACAAACTTTCATTTGATTAAGTTAAAGAATTAATTTGAATTTTGAAACTATTTTGATAGTCAAGTAGTGGATTGATACCATTCCAATCTAAGACAATATTGTTAAAGAAGTTTTGAATATTGAATAAAATTAACAGTTTGTAAACTTTTTACAAACAATTAACTTTTGTTCTTATCAAAAACAAAACAATTCAGAAAATTCCTGTACCGTTTTTGTTTCAAAAATGTATATAAACTCTCACCATTCTCCCCTACACCTAATATAAAGATTCATTGGTCATCTCTACAGCCTTCTGCTAGTGTCTGTGTGTGTGTGTGTATATATATATATATATATATATATATATATATGATAAGATAAATATATAAAGGTTTTACATATCTATTTATTAGGTGACAGCTCTATTTTATATTGAGCACTCTACCAATAATACTGCCTTTGGTACACCATTCCAGCAAAAGCTGAAACAGTGACCATCTCACACTATATATATATATATATATATATATATATATATATACACACATACATGCATGCACAAAAAGGGAAAAAATGCATCTAACTTTTTACCTTTTAAAGCAAGCATGAAAAAATATATACAATTTTTCATAGAGTATATAAAGAATTATAAAACTGGTTAATTAGTGTTCATATCATGAGGGAGGGGGGATGTAAGGATTTGAACTGAAGCAGCAGCAGCAGATATTTGATAGCAGTTATTTATAATGGCTACCCCAAAAAGTGAACACATAACCAAATTAAAGAAATATATTTTGATTCAGAAAAAAATTGTCAAAACTCATCATTTTGTAATGTTAGCATTCATGTTTATCATCGTTTTTTTTTTAATTATCCAAATTCTCAATATAATGGGGGACAACTATGAAATGCTAATTAGAAATGTTCACTCCATAAATAGAAGCATTAATATCATCATGGACCTTGTTATAATGGAAACCCAACAAGTTTACAAGACTTCTAGCAAATAAAATCATTCATTTATAATTAATTCTAAGTACAGCTATTTTTTTAAATTATGAAAAACTCATTTTGAACAAAAACAAACAAATAAAGTCCCTTATATCAGACATTTATTGGTTTTGAATCAGGTAAAATTAGAATGATGACAAGATACCCCTCCCCCCAAAGAAAAAAACAAACCTAGTTTTAAGTAAAAATATTTCTATTTAAAAAAAAAAAAAAGAGATAAAAAAAACAAACAAGTACAACCACATGATAAATGGTAAACAAACTGAAAGTAAAAATGAAAATAAAATCAACAATCAAAATCTATCAACAAAAAAATATTTAATGCCCTTCAAATAAACCAAATAAAAAAAAATTTCTCTCTCCTAAAATCATGAGAAATTTCATGAACATTATCTGAAAATCAGTTATATACATTTTGGATTGATAATTTTAATACTGTAATTATAGATATGAGGTTTGTTGTTGAGGCATTAAACTCTCCAAGCAGATTAATGGATTTATATCATTTAGATTGATCAATTGATTTTAACAAAGTGAAACGTGATAAAGATATTTTTCTTATGGCGATTCACAGATTCAAATGTCGTTGTCAATGTCTCTAAACGATTCTAGATAAAGATTTTTAATAAACATTTATGTATATAACTTATCCAAAATTATCAAGGACACACATTTAAAAATACATTCATACAGAACACCAAATATATATAAGAGGTTAAAATCTTAAGCAAACCATCCCATTTTTAAAAAATACAAAATTCAGTATCTTTAATATTCTGAGAACGATTTGCACAAAAAGATATTTGTATCTAAAGAAATATTTTGGTAAAATCCGACTCCATAATTGTTGCTAAAAGATTCAAACGCGACAGATGCAATTGTCTGTAATTAAAAAACTTACTTTTTTTCTTGGGTTTCTTTTCTTTGTTTAAAAGCGGAATATCACATGGCATTTCTGGATTTGGGACCCATCTTTCTGGGAAGTCACAAGGAACATCAAGGGAATCTACAGACATGTTTGCAGATTATATGATGGAGTTGTGTACGGCAAAGAAAGAGATATTCAAATAACTGTTGTTATTAATTGTAAGCCTAACAAGAGATTAACACTGCTCTTTTTTTCTCCATAAAGTGTTGTTATCAAGGCTAGCATTTAGTAGAGAGTGAACAGCCTCAATACTAGATCTACTCTCCTCATCATCATCATCATCATCATGATGCTGATGCTACAATTAGTCTGTATGAAGCAGTAGGATTGAGAGAGTTTAAGAGGGTGGATCAATCGCTAACACATCTAGTCTCTTTTTTTTTTTTTCAGACACTAGTTCAATAACAATCATTATGATGATACGCCAGAGGAGGATAATCACAAGAAGATAACCCAACTGTCCGCCACTTTTGCTGACTCTTGAGCCAAACAATTCTATTGTAGTGCGTGTGGAGCATAGAATTAACAAAGAATTAGTTGAGGTTTCAAGTGAGACTGAAACCAGTTCACAATTCACAGAAAGGAATTCAATTGATCTAGTTGTCTCTTTCTATTGAATCAGAGAGGATTCTATTTTGGACTAAAAATCTGCACAATTCAAAACCTTTCAACAAATATCAACAACGCATCAGACCAGTTTCGCATCAGGTGGATATTTTGGATAGAATTTAGTTTTATTCAGTTTTCACTAGGATTTATTCATTTTTTGTTTTCATTTGGATTTAAACGAAAAAAAAAAAAAAAAAAAAAAAAAAAAAAAAATCAAAACTCTCAGATTATTATTTGATGAATGTTACTAATAGTGAATAACAATTTGGGAATTATATTAAAAAGTAAGTAAGTAAAGTCGTCGGGGCGGCCTAATGTCGGTATCAGCCAATCAGCGAGGGAGTCTATTCCCTTTTCACTAGCACTAGACCAAGGAGATTGTTTTTGCATCAGAGGTGGAGCGACACACCTACCATCAGCTCCTTACTTTACCGCACAGATCCCTGTGCAATTCATACGCTGAGTTGGCGAGGACCGGTATCGAACTAGGAACTTTGTGGTTTCTAGCCGAATGCCCTACCGACTGAGCTAACCCGGCCCAGAAATTAAAAGTAAAATAATAGTTGGAAAAAAAAAAAAAAAAAAAAAAAAAAAAAAAGTTAAAAAAAAGTGAGAATGCTTCATCTAAGAAATTTAAATATAACTGACTCTTCTGGTTAGGATGAAGAATCAATTTTCTTAATTGTACAGAAACGAGTTTTACCAATTAAGCACCTAAGATAGAATCTAAAGCCTCGCAGAAAATAGTTATATCATCTATTCTTGGAGAAAAAAAAACCCAAAAAAACAATCTCTTAAAAAAAAAATATTTAAAAAAATATATCTTTATTAAAACTAGATCAATTAATTGATTGTGTAAGCTGGAAGGGGGGGGGAAGAAAAGAAAAATGACAATATATAGAGGACTTTAAAAAAATTTTTCTTTTGAAAACTTTCAACTCTTTACATAAAAGAGAAACGTTCAATAAATGTACAATTCATAGCGAGTCTCTAAATGAGTTTTTATGGCCTTTAATTCTGCTGTCCTTTGACCTCTGACTGCTGCTGCTGCTGCTCATAGGTGTGGTTCAGACCGATTTAGAAAGGTGTATTAAAGATTAGGATGGATTTAAAACTTCCGACCTTTATATTAGAGCTTGTTAATCTAATCCACAAGTTTATCTTGACAAAAGAATTCTAGTTTCAGCATTTGTGATGGATAATATGATTTATAAATGGATTTTCAGGAAACTTAAACAAAACTATGAAATTATTGACAATGTTTGTTGCTAATATATTCACAGGTTTTAGGCCAATGTTACTAACGCTATCTTGCTGAATAACTTGCTTTTGAAGTGTTAAGTACCTCTCACTACTGTGACCTTGTGTCAGACTAGAGAGAAGTTTAGCAAATAACTAAATAATTGGGTTATGATGCGGAGTAGGTTAGATTAAGTTTATACTCTCCAGTTGTGCTAGGGATCAAAGTTCAAGTGAAAGGTCAGAATTTGGAATGCTGATTTTCAAGGCAGGACAGCCCCTTGTTACTTTGGAAGATTGTTACGATCATCTTTCTCCAATCAATTCTGTATCTTCTGACTGTTTTAACCTATCCTCAATAAATATCAATGAAGTATTTTACTTCATAGATGTATTAAGAGAGAGAGAGAGTCTTGACTTTGGGCAATGTCATTAAATTTCAGATGTGTTGATTAACACTTCGTTTTCATCTCTTTGATTAGAACAGGATTGGGGTGGGAAGTTCCAATTGTGGGGTGGGATGGGGGTGGCTATAGTAGTAGCAGCAGCAGAAATGCAATGGTAATCAACATCAAGATAGACTTGAAAGATTTTAAAGACCAGATATATATATATATATATATTTACCAACTCCTCCGCACGAGCAGGATACGACACAAGGTCAATTTCTTAAGCAGAGTTCAACAGGTTTGAATTCAGAGTTTTCCTTCTCCTAGACTGGTTACCTAGCCATGGTTAAATAACCCAGTCTGCCCTGCTATTTACCCATAGCTGGAGGGAGAGTAGGATTCATACCTTTCCCAAGGGTATTAGCGCTAAGTGAAATGCAATTACCATGTCCAGGATTTGAACTCGGGGCGACAAGTCCATTTCCCATGACTTTAACCATTACACCACGCGCTTCCTTAAAGACCAGATATAACATACTTGAAGAAGGCTGAAGAAAATATTAGCCAAAAGTTTTAAAAACAATAAAGATAAAGATAATAGCCCTAAAAGTATATTCAATAAAGCAGGTTCAGATTTGTTTTGTTTCTTTACATATATTTTGCCAAATAAAAGAAATGTTTTTAAAGAAGAGGAATGTAGATAAAGTTAATATTCCTTGTGAGATATTTAAAGAATTTATTTTTCAGGTCATATTTGATTGAAACAAGATTAAAAATTAAATCATTAAATAAATATTTAGTAAATATTAATGCAACTTCAAAGGGCAAACAAAGAGGATAATACAAGGGATTATAGCATTATGACAACGGTGAGGCTAATTAAAGATAATTATTAGAGACAAATATTTTAATTATCCATTTATTAAAGAAAATAGAAAACTTAACTAGTTGAGATGAAATATAAACAAAATTATTTTTTATAATATATTAGTAATTTGAAGGCAATACAATGCGTATAAAAACTAAAAACAAAAAGATGTTGTCTTTTTGTCTTATCAATTTCAAAGAACACTTTATCTTCAGAGACGGAAATGTCAGAAATGGACATGCTTAAGTTTTTTTGTTTTTATTTTCTATATGCATTGTATTGCCTTCAAATTACTAATATATTATAACATACTTAACAATGCTTCAAGCAAATTACTGTAGCAAGATTCATTTGGCAAGGACTACTAATGGAAGGAGGAGCCTTTCCTCCTCTCCGATACAGCACACGAGACGAACCTACCCTGGAAATAAAGGCTAGCAGTTGTGACGATATATTTCTCGTGTTATAATTTCTATCAACACCATTTTAGCACTGTGAATTTGGAGACACGTGGACGAGACCTGCTATACAATATACGCCGCTGCCGCCACCTGACGGATATCGTTAGTGCCCGGAAAAAAGGACAACGTTACTTATATCATTATGGTACCGTGAAAATATACCACAACGGTACATTACCAATTACTTTTAAAATTATTTTTGTTTTAAAAACTATTCAATAAGCTATTTACCAATTTCTTTTGATCTTTTTTTTTGGGGGGGGGGGTAGAAATTTTTAGAGAAGAAAATAGAAATAAACAGAGAGAAAATGAATGATAAAAATCGGCAAAATGACAGTGAAAGGAAACAGACTTAATCCACAATTTGAATAAGAGAGAGAGAGAGAGAGAGAGTAAAGGGACACCTAGTCAAAATAAAAATCTTAACTTTCTTTTATCTTCTATATCTATCTATGTAAGAATGGAAAGGGAAATGAATCCGACAATATGAGGAAAAAATGAGTAAAAAGAAAAGAAATGTAGATGGATAAAAATGAATTTAATCGATATAATCGATATCACTTACACATGTGTTTCGGTTCGTTTATCAAACTGTATACAGATTACGTTAAAAGGTTTATTTCTCTTATCTTCTGTGAATGTTTTCATTACGGTAGACTTTTAACAATCATAGTGCGACTGTAAGTTTTTACTATACTAACTTTTTTGTGTGACTATTTGAACATTGTATGCTATCAGAAAATATAAAAAAATGTCAAAACAGAATATGCTCCCCATCCCCCTAGGGTTGAGTACTCTGGGGGATTTTTGCTGATGACCGCCAACTAAAAGCGTATAACGCAACGCTCTCCTATATAAGGGATGGAGCACTCTATGGCGGCCGTTACATAAAAAGCGATGGGTGTATTAAAACAGTTAAAATCCCCTTCGCATTCTGTGGGTGATGACAGCCTGATGGATAGGTGACGGACTGACACTGAACCAATCGGGTTTCAATCCCGGCTGTAGATAAAATAATCAGATGAATTAATGAATAGGAACCTTGTGATTCCTAGACGAACACTCTACCGACTGAATAATTAAAAATCCTCTCAAATTTATATTCAAAAGATAAAAATGTGTAACTTACTGAAGGGAACATGCAGAAAAAAAACTAAACTAGAAATGTTGAGGGTGTGTGTGTGTGTGTGAGATTAACAAGGGTGAACAAATTTCAAAAGGACAGAGATGGAGAGAGTGTCATAACCAAAGAGGGAGAAAGTCTCGGAATATATTTTAATAAATAATAATGAAATTTATTGTGTACAGTGCTCAGGTGCACCACAACTCATCAAAGTCTCATGTCTAGTTCACAGAATAATGTATTAGAGTCAGGAACATGAACAGTTTACAGTAGTAATATGCATGTATGTGTGCGCGTGTGTGCATATGTATGTGGAGAGTGGCATTAGGTATAGTGTCGGCGGACTACAGGAAGCATGGAGGCTTTGAAAGACTCAGTGCTTCGGCAGCCTACAACAGACGCGGGCAGTTTATTCCATGTCTCCGCAACTCTGAGCGTGAAAAAATGTTTCCGAAAGTCACGGAGCAGTGCTGTTTTCTGACTTTGTAGGCATGCCCACGTGTGTTAGAAAGATGGAGATCAAAAAGGTGCTCAAGGTTACTGTTGTTAAGATGATTAATGACCTTATGAGCGTTTACCAGGTCAGTTGCCAGACGCCGAAGTTTCAGCGAATCCATTCCCAGGGCAGTGAGACGTTCAGAGTATGGCAGATGCCTAATGGAGGGTAATCGTTTGGTTGCACGTCTCTGTACAGTTTCTATGAGGTTAATATCCTGAGCAAGATAGGGGTTCCAGATCGGTGATGCAAACCTGTAATTCAGTTTTATTCTCTCAACATTCAAAGTACAGAGAATTTACATATGTTACATAATCTATGCGGTTGCATAAGATTATTGTCAATCCCCAGTAATTCTGAGGGGATGACCCCTTTCATACCATGGCCGGGTCCTTCTATGGAAAATTACAGAAGCCCGCCAAATATGTGAAGTCACGTGGGACCTTTTTCAGAGTCCCCAGTTTGCAGTTAGACGTCAGGCAGAGCAGTCGGCCGTTTTGTGCTCTGCCTAAGGCTGGGACTCGCGCGCGCGCTATGTTAGTGAAATGTATAGTTAAGGAAATAAAAGTTTATATAAGTAAAATGTTCTTGTGGTTGATGAATGTCTTGGTAACAAGACTAAGAAATGAATCCAGGACGACCAGCCAGCAGGAACATAGCAAGAAGACGAGACCTTAGAAGATATACCAGACCAAGATGTTAGAAGATAGAACCAAGCCGGCCAGAAGAAAAGACGACCAGAGTAAGAAGTAAGAAGTAAGAAAAGGGTATACGTTATATAGATTTGGTACGGTGAAAAGACCAGTATATAACACATATAAGGGATGATAGAATTAATACATTAAGTTTTGATAAAATAAAAGCAAATATTTTGCAATAAGAATTATCACAAAAACAAGTCGGTTTTATAATTCCACCATTTTATGGCAAGATAATCATTGCACTTTATTAAACCTAGAATATCTTTTTCATACTCAGAGTTGCTTAAGCATGGAACAAACTACCTGCATCAGTTGTTAGCTGCCAAGACACAGCATCCTTCAAAACCTCCATGCTTCCTGTAATTCACTAGCACAATTACCTGATATCCCCTTTCCATTCACACACACAGACACACACATGTATATCATGACGAGATACTATTCATTTTCCTGACATTTGTACATTATTCCGTTAACTATACATGCACCTTTGATGAATTGTAGAGCATTCGAGTACTCAACACAATAACTTAATTATCATTTTATTATATCTAGATTTTTTGCATAAAAAAACATTTTTTTTTTACATACCCTCCCCCACCAAAAAAAAACAGAAAACAGCACAGCTCCTATGACTTTATTGGAAACATCTTTTCTCGCTTAGAGTTACTGAAGCATGGAACAAACTACCTGCATCAGTTGTTAGCTGCTAAGACACAGCATCCTTCAAAACCCTCGTGCCTTCTGAAATTTGCCAGCACTATACCCGATATCCCCACTCCACACACACATATATATCATGATTCATACACTGTTCATTTTCCTGACATTTGTACATTATTC
>CM042163.1:1899069-1903747 GCA_023376005.1 Doryteuthis pealeii
TGCCTACAAAGTCAAAAAACAGCACTGCTCACGTGACTTTCGGAAACATTTTTTCACGCTCAGAATTGCTGAGACATGGAATAAACTGCCCGCGTCTGTTGTAGGCTGCCAAAGCACTGAATCTTTCAAAGCCTCCATGCTTCCTGTAGTCTACCGATATTATACCTGATGCCACTCTCCACACACATATGCACACATATACATGCATATTACTACTGTAAACTGTTCATGTTCCTGACACTAATACATTATTCTGTGTATTTGACATGAGACTTTGATGAGTTGTGGTGCACCTGAGCACTGTACACTAAATTTCATTATTATTAACTAGATTTTGTTGCTAATAGACTAATACATTTTTGGGAACAAATTATCTAATCAGATCAAAAACAGCAATAGTGCAAATAAATTTAAGTTTAAATTGAATGGTTTCCAAAATAAGTAAAAAGAAACCAAGGTATTTTTGGTAAACTATTGGACTAATTAACATAATTTGATCTGTATATAGATATATTGTATTAATATAGTATATGTTTTGTTTAAAGCTTCTCATTTTTATAAAAGGTTGATGCGAGAAGATAGAAAAAGAAAAGATACACAAGGAGACTTAATAAACAAACAAATAATAAAGCACCTGTTTAAATAGCAAATTTTATTTGCTTTTTCTAGAAATGAGATATTCCTGATTAATTTACTCCAGAAGGTTCCGGGACCAGGACCACCCATCATGGGATATTCCTGCAAATGCTAATTTAATTTCCTTTCAAGAGGAATAGGACCTGTGAGTGTTGGGTGGGGGGTGGGGGTGGGCGTAAAAGTATTTTCTGATATTTAATGAATAGCCAGATACATTGAAGGAAGAACAGTTGCATTTTAATAAAAAATAAACAGAAAAATTATATCTTTAACACCAACTTAAAATGACCTTTATTTGAATTTAAATGCTGTTGTATGTATCACCCCCCCCTCATCATGAGCAGGATGTGACACAAGGTCAATTCTTTTTAAGTAGAGTTCAACAGGTTTGAATTCAGAATTTTCTTTCTCCTAGACTGTTTGCCATACCATGGTTAAAGAGCCCAGTTTGTTCTATTTACTCATCGCAGTGGGAAAGAATAGTTATATACACACCTTTACAAAGGTTATTAGTGCTATGTGAAATGTAAACAGCCTTGTCCAGGATTTGAACTCGGGTGGCTGTGTCAATTTCCTATGACAATAACCATTACACCACAAGTGTTGTTGTAGGGATTGGTTTGGTTTGTTTTGTTTTACGGCATATCAACCTCAGTGGGTCATTTAATGCCGATAAAGTTTTGAAATAAATCAATTCTTAATGGATAATACAATTTTTTATAAATACATTTTTTCTATTTAACCCATAGATGGACCCTAATAGGTACTACCACTCCCGGTCAGAGTGGACCAGGGAGCAATGGTGATGAAGGGGTGCTCACATTTCCCAAACCTCCAAAACTGGAACCTCACCATCAGATAGAGTTTAATGTCATTTCCAGACATGTAGACCCACAGCCACCGCCTTTTAGCACCCATATGATAAAAAGGGGTTGGGGCTTGCCATAAGGGCAATAGGGTTGGGAAAATCATATAGGTGCTAGGGCTTGACGTGACCAGCCGATTGATCGGAGGGGGCCTCTCCGACCGCCCGTCTAGCCCAAGATAGGGCCAAAGTGGAGTATTGCAGGTCATGAACTGCTCATCCACCTGGGTTCTATCCTTAAACATCACGGGTCGCCACCCACGGCCAACAGGTGGCCCCATTGGGGGAGTCTTACCCCTCTGCAGAGGTGCAGTCGGTGCATTCTAACGCCCCAGCCGACAGGGCGGTGTTGTAAGTGAGTTATTAATTTAACTCTTTCAAAAGAGGAGGGTTGAAATGTTTGTTTTTTTTTTGCATTTTAAGTAATTTACTTAGTAAAGAAAATTGGATTTAAAAAAAAAGGTGTCTTTTGTTTAAAGGAAAAATAAAGAGCCCATCAATAGAAAATTGGTTTGTGAAGAATAAGCGGCGGGGGAGAGCTTATGTTAAAGTTAACTGCATATCCCCCCACCCCTGAAATTGGAAGTAAAAGCAAAGGCCGATTTTCAAGACAGATTGGTATACATGGTACAATACAATCTTCTAATATTCATTTGATTTTGAAAATATAAAAAATTGTCATAAGAATTTCAGATCTAAAGAAATTCAGACTTTCAATGTTTTAACACGGATTTCTATCTACAATTAATTTATAAAAAGAACAACGAGATCTATAATTTAAAAAAAAAAGTCTTTTATTCATTATAATAAGACAATATAACTTTATCTCTAGTTCTTTGTTTTGTGGATCTAAGATTGGTATTTTCATAGCAATTCAAAAAAATATTTTAGCTATAAACATTTAATATCATCAAATGATATTAAATGAATTAAAGATCAACAGTAAGAACATGGTTTTTTTTCTTCCTCTTAAAAAAAATCCAAACAGTCTTAAATGAAAAGGCAGAAAAAACAATGGACAAAAAAAAGGTAAAATATTTTCATTGAATAAATACATAAAACAAAGGCAAAAATACAATTTGGTGATGTTTTTTTTTCTTCTAATGATCAGGTCTAGTGATTCAGAATGGTTTGAGGTAAAACTATCAACTCTGAAAACTTTTCGGGATAATACTAACAGCTCTAAACAACCATACATATATTTACCAAACCCCTCCACATGAGTAGGATGCAACACAAGGTCAATTTCTTAAGCAGAGTTTAACAGATTTGAATTCAGAATTTTCCTTCTCCTAGACTGGTTACCTAGCCAAGGTTAAAGAGCCCAGTGAAATAGATCACTAATTAGGACTGAGCCTATTCTAGTAGTGACCACCCCAATCGGAGTTGAACAGGTTTTGAATTCAGAATTTTCCTTCTCCTAGACTGGTACCTAGCCAGGTTAAAGAGCCCAGTGAAATATTCACTAATTAGGATTGAGCCTATTCTAAGTAGTGACCACCCCAATCGGAGTTGAACAGGTTTGAATTCAGAATTTTCCTTCTCCTAGACTGGTTACCTAGCCAAGGTTAAAGAGCCCAGTGAAATAGATCACTAATTAGGATTGAGCTTATTCTAGTAGTGACCACCCCAATCGGAGTTGAACAGGTTTTGAATTCAGAATTTTCCTTCTCCTAGACTGGTTATCTAGCCAAGGTTAAAGAGCCCAGTGAAATAGATCACTAATTAGGATTGAGCCTATTCTAGTGTGACCACCCCAATCGGAGTTGAACAGGTTTGAATTCAGAATTTTCCTTCTCCTAGACTGGTTACCTAGCCAAGGTTAAAGAGCCCAGTGAAATAGATCACTAATTAGGATTGAGCCTATTCTAGTAGTGACCACCCCAATCGGAGTTGAACAGGTTTGAATTCAGAATTTTCCTTCTCCTAGACTGGTTACCTAGCCAAGGTTAAAGAGCCCAGTGAAATAGATCACTAATTAGGATTGAGCCTATTCTAGTAGTGACCACCCTAATTGGAGTTGAACAGGTTTGAATCAGAATTTTCCTTCTCCTAGACTGGTTACCTAGCCAAGGTTAAGAGCCCAGTGAAATAGATCACTAATTAGGATTGAGCCTATTCTAGTAGTGACCACCCCAATCGGAGTTGAACAGGTTTGAATTCAGAATTTTCCTTCTCCTTGACTGGTTACCTAGCCAAGGTTAAAGAGCCCAGTGAAAATAGATCACTAATTAGGACTGAGCCTATTCTAGTAGTGACCACCCCAATCGGAGTTGAACAGGTTTGAATTCAGAATTTTCCTTCTCCTAGACTGGTTACCTAGCCAAGGTTAAAGAGCCCAGTCTTTCCTATTATTTACCCATAGCTGGAGAGAGAATCATTGGATGCATACATTTCCCAACGGTATTAGCGTTATGTGAAATGCAAACAGCCTTGTCCAGGATTTGAACTTGGGTCGATGAATCCATTTCTTACAACTAACAATTACACCACGCATCTCCATATATTCTAATTCTCATTAATTCTTAAGGCTTTAAAAATAAACAACTTGTTCATTTTGAATATTTTTATGTTTAATTGATCTTCATTAAAAAGAAAAAATTGTATCATTTTGCCCAGAATTAGAAATTGTTTTTTTTCAAGAATCCTAAGTAAAAGATTTTTTTATCAGTTTATTATTAACAACATGCAATGATTTCAAAATAAGAAATAAGAAATAAGAAATTTGTTAAAAAAAAGAAGAGCAAAATAGATGAGAAAAAACGTTTAGCAAGAACTGAAAGACAGTTATTTCAACGTGTCAACATGACAGTTCTGAACAATCGTTGCTTTAATTTGGTTTAATGCCACTTAACAATTATCAAAGATTTCAAAATAATTGCATTGTAGAAAACTTGTGTGATGTGGTGCAATCAAAAAGGTTGGAGATTGTCCTTATTGCAAATAAGGAGTGTAGGATTTATTGTTCCAGTGGAAGTGAACAGGAGTTTTCAGGATCTGTGCAACACAAACTGCTTTCACATTTTTAGTTGGGATTTTAGAATGGATCTCAAATGAGAGAAAGAAAAACATCAAAATTTGGTAAAAAGAAAAGCCATGAAAGACTGATCCAAGTGGGAGAAATTTTGAGTAACACTGGCCACTAACAAAGAATGGCAGTAGGGGTGACCCAATGAA
>CM042163.1:1903847-1923847 GCA_023376005.1 Doryteuthis pealeii
TCTGTCTCTCTCTATAAATATCTTATCCCTCTATTTGTCTCTCTCTCTCTATTTGTCGCTGTCTCCTCTACTAATAAATACATCTTCCCTCTATTTGCTCTCTCTTTCTCTTTCTATTTTTTTTCTATTTGTCTCTCTCTCTTCTATCTACTATCTATTTTCTCTCTCTCTTTCTATCATCTATTTTCTCTCTCTCTCTTTCTATCTATCATATTTGTCTCTCTCTTCTCTTTCATCGTATTCTATTTGTCTCTCTCTCTCTCTTTCTATCTATTGTCTCTCTCTCTCTCTCTCTTTCGTATCTATTTGTCTCTCTCTCTTTCTCTTTCTATCTATTTGTCTCTCTTCTCCTTTCTCTTTCTATCTATTTGTCTCTCCTCTTTCCTATCTATCTATTTGTCTCTCTCTCTTTCTATCTATCTATTGTCTCTTCTCTTTCTACTATCTATTTGTTCCTCTCTCTCTTTCTATCTATCTATTTGTCTCTCTCTATAAATATCTATCCCTACTATTTGTACTGTCTCTCTCGTATAAAATTCTATCCCTCTATTTGTCTGGTCCTCCTATAAATATCTTATCCCTCTATTTGTCTGCTCTCTCTCTTTCTAGTTTATTTGTTCTCTATCTATCTATTTGTATTCTATGCTATCTCCTCTCTCTCTCTAATATCCTATGAATAAGTGCCTCATTGACGTCACCCCTAACTGCCCATCTGTAGTGGCAGTGCTTAACTCAAATTCCTCCACATTGGATCATTTTTCATGCTTTTCTTTTTACAAAATTTGCCCAGTTTTTCTTTTTTGCTCATTGAGATCCATTCTAAAATCCCAACATTGTGAAAGCCAGTTTGTGTTGCCAACAGATCCTGAAAACTCCTGTTCACTTCCACTAGAACAAATAATCCTACACTCCTTATTTGCAATAAGGACAATCTCCAACATGTTTTGCATTGCACCGCATCCCACAAGTTTTCTACAATGCAATATTTGAAAAATCTTTGCATAAAATGTTAAGTGCATTAACAAATTAAACAACGATTTTCAGAACTGTCATGTTGACACGTTAAATAAACTGCTCTTTCAGTTCCTCATCTATTTTGCTCTTTTTAACAAATTTCTATTTCTTATTTTGAAATCATTTCATGTTGTTAATAATAAAACGATGAAAAAATCTTTTACTTAGCGATTCTTGAAAAAATAAAACAATTTCTAATTCTGGGCAAAATGATATCAATTTTTTCTTGTAATGAAGCATCAATTAAACATAAAAAATATTTCAAAATGAACAAGTTGTTTATTTTAAAGCCTTTAAGTAAAAGATTTTTTATCAGTTTATATTAACAACATGCAATGATTTCAAAATAAAGAAATAAGAAAAATTTGTTAAAAAGAGCAAAATAGATGAGAACTGAAAGACAGTTATTTCAACGTGTCAACATGACAGTTCTGAACAATCGTTGCTTTAATTTGGTTTAATGCCACTTAACATTTATCAAAGATTTCAAAATAATTGCATTGTAGAAAACTTGTGGGATGCGGTGCAATCAAAAATGTTGGAGATTGTCCTTATTGCAAATAAGGAGTGTAGGATTTATTGTTCTAGTGGAAGTGAACAGGAGTTTTCAGGATCTGTGCAACACAAACTGCTTTCACATGTTGGGATTTTAGAATGGATCTCAAATGAGAAAAAAGAAAAACATCAAATTTTGTAAAAAGAAAAGCCATGAAAGAATGATCCAAGTGGGAGGAATTTTGAGTAACACTGCCACTACAAGAATGGCAGTAGGGGTGACTCAATGAGCACTATTCATAGGAAATTAGTAGAGAGAGAGAGAGATACATAGAAATACAAATAGATAGATAGAGACAAATAGATAGAAAGAGAGAGACAGACAAATAGAGGGATAGATATTTATAGAGAGAGACAGACAAATAGAGGGATAGATATTTATAGAGAGAGACAGACAAATAGAGGGATAGATATTTATAGAGAGAGACAAATAGATAGATAGAAAGAGAGAGAGAGACAAATAGATAGATAGAAAGAGAGAGAGACAAATAGATAGATAGAAAGAGAGAGAGACAAATAGATAGATAGAAAGAGAGAGAGACAAATAGATAGAAAGAGAAAGAGAGAGAGACAAATAGATAGAAAGAGAAAGAGAGAGAGACAAATAGATAGAAAGAGAGAGAGAGAGAGAGACAAATAGATAGAAAGAGAGAGAGAGAGACAAATAGATAGATAGAAAGAGAGAGAGACAAAAGATAGATAGAAAGAGAGAGAGAGACAAATAGATAGATAGAAAGAGAGAGAGACAAATAGATAGATAGATAGAAAGAGAGAGAGACAAATAGATAGAAAGAGAGAGAGAGACAAATAGAGGGATAGATATTTATAGAGAGAGACAGACAAATAGAGAGAGAGAGACAAATAGAGGGATAGATATTTATAGAGAGAGACAGACAAATAAAGAGAGAGATATTTATAGAGAGAGACAGACAAATAGAGGGATAGACATTTATATATAGAGAGACAGACAAATAGAGGGATAGACATTTATATATAGAGAGAGACAAAGAGAGAGAGAGAGAGAGAGAGAGAGAGAGAGAGAGAGAGAGAGAGAGAGATAAATAGAGGGATATATATATATATATATATATATATATATATATATATATATATAGAGAGAGAGAGAGAGAGAGAGAGACAAATGAGAGAGAGAGAGAGACAAAGAGAGAGACAGAGAGAGAAGAGACAAAGAGAGAGACAAAGAGAGAGAGAGAGACAAGAGAGAGAGACACACACAAAGAGAGAGACAAATAGAGAGAGAGACAAATAGAGAGAGAGAGACAGAGAGAGAGACAGAGAGAGAGACAATAGAGAGAGAGAGACAAATAGAGAGAGAGAGACAAATAGAGAGAGAGAGAGACAAATAGAGAGAGAGAGAGACAAATAGAGAGAGAGAGAGAGACAGACCAAAGAGAGAGACAAATAGAGAGAGACAAATAGAGGAGAGAGAGAGACAGACAAAGAGAGAGACAAATAGAGAGAGAGACAGACAGACAGACAGAAGACAGACAAAGAGAGAGACAAATAGAGAGAACAGACAGACAGACAAAGAGAGAGACAAATAGAGAGAGAGACAGACAGACAAACAAAGAGAGAGACAAATAGAGAGAGAGACAGACAGACAAAGAGAGAGACAAATAGAGAGAGAGAGATTTGGTGCAAACAATTTAAATTATACTTTGATGTCAACTGGAGGTTTCATCTCGAAAATGTGCCCAGTGAAATGCAAATTTTTTCGGCTGCGCCAGAAGGATTGTTAGCCTGAGGCTCCCATACTAGATGGATTTGTCTCCCCATGATGTCTTCTTGTTCCAAGAGAACATTCAAGCTGAAAGGTGTTTGATATGATTCAAGAGAACGACTTTCAAGAAGGCACTGACAGCAACAAATCAATTCACAAGTTATTCTACTTTAAAAAGCAACCAAATTTAAATCAAGTACCAAGAACCCCCCCACACACACACACACACCATCTATATAAAATAAAGGTGTTCCTCTCAGACAAACCAGAACAAAATGACTAAAGAAGAAGAAAAGTTTGATGAATTGAAATCATTTTCAAGAATATATTGCAGAAGTTAGAAAATACTATTTCTCTGAATGTTTGAGATGAGGCTTGAAGATTAGTATTATCTGTGTTATTCGGACTGTTGTCCCCATCTTCATTGTTATTTGTACAACGTATACGACAAGAAAAGTTCCCGAGTTTGAAAAGAAGGTTCCCCGAGTCCGACAAGAAATACCTGAAGAAGGCCGGAGGGTATATCGGCCGAAACATTGTACAAATAACAATGAAGATGGGGACAATTGTCCGAATAACGCAGATAATATTAGAAAATACTTTCATCATAAATTTTCAGAATTATTCTCTTTGCAAAATATATAGTCTGACATAAAAGATATTTTATGTAGCCTCAGTCTGTTTTTTTTTTAGAATTGAAAAAAAATCTTATTGCGTAATTCATCAAATTATTTGAGAGTAACGTTCACTATCAGGTCGGAGGTTTTAATAAACAATATGGAATTCAAGTGTTGTTGAGATAATTTACCTAAGAAACTGGAAATGTGACCAAATGAGAAAAAAATAGCTTCATGAATTAAAAAAAAGAGAAAGGAAAAAGCAGAGAGAAAGTTACTTGCCAATTGGATGTTCATTTAAAATTTCTAAATCATCGTTTGCAAACTTTTCAAAGAAATTTAAATGGAGGTAGAAGATTGTTGGTGAGGTGTCATTTAAACATATGGATTAAAATGGGAACATGTTAAAAGTTTATCAGTTGGTAAGACAAGACAACTAAAGAGAAATGTGAAAATGAGACAAGGTCAGTTTTGCAAGGTCAAGGGAAAGACAAAAGAAATTAAGAGGAGACCCCCCCCCATCAAAAAAAAAAAAAAAAAAAAGCCGAAAATCATTTAAGACACTTTCTTACTTGACAACATGAAATGACAGTAAAGAATGAAAATGAATAAACAGTTAAAAAAAAAAAAAAAAGAAAAAAAAAAGAAAAAAAAGAAAAAAAAAAAATGAAAAAAAAAAAAAAAAAATGAAAAAAAAAGAGGGAAAAAAAAAAGAAAAAAAAAAGAAGACTTATCAGAAAGAAAGAAAAAATTCAAATGACATCAAAAAGAAAAAAAGGTATTTTTAAATAATCAAACTTTTTAAATCTATACTTAAGTATTTTTAAAATGAATTATTATTGATTTGATTCTACACCAGAAAAAAAAAAAAAAAAAAAAAAAAGGATTTTTGTAGCTTTTGCATATCAACCATTTTTTTTTTTTTTTAAACAAGAGAAAAGATTTATTGAAAAAATTAAAATTTTATCTTATCACTTGGATACAGTGCTTCAAATAAATGGTTTAATTTAGTTACAAACCTAATCAAAATTGAATTTATAGAATAAAGCAGAAATGGGAAAGAGAGGGAATTGAACTTAAAGAATTTATTACCAAACAAACAATTTATATTTATTTTCTTTCGTTTAGCGTCAATACTTCCACAAGAAAAATCATTTTTTGAAGAAAAAAAAAAAAAAAAAAAAAAAAAAAAGAATAAATAAAATTCCAATTTCTGACCGATTTTCATAAGCTTTCTCTCCTAGGTTAAAGATATCTGGAATTACTGATAATATACAAAACGCCCAGACTATTAAGTAAAGAATAAGAGAAATTCCATAACAGTCAAAAAAGAAGTTAAAAAGAAAATAAATTTAAAAAAATAAAAAAGCACATAGACAAACACAGGTGTAGATAAGGTCAAAAAAATACAAATTATGGCCGGGAGAAAGAAGAGTGTAAACAAAACAAAAATAATAAAACTGGGTCACCCAGGAGAAAAGAAGAAAAAAAAAAGAAGGGGTGTGTGTATGTGGGTGGGGGTTCAAATACAGATTAGAAAATGTCATTAAGGGCAAAATAAAACAGTAGCGAGAGAGAGAGAGAGAGAGAGAGAGAGAGAGAGAGAGAGAGAGAGAGAGAGAGAGAGAGAGAGAGAGAGAGAGAGAGAGAGAGTTTAAGTAGAAAAAGTGATTTCCGGATCCAAAAAAAAACAACTGACGTAATCATTAAAAGTAGGGAAAGGAAAAAAAAAAGGGAAAACAAGAAAAGGAAAAAATAGATTCATCTTTGATTTTTATAAAAAGGAACTTTAACTTTGAAATTGAAGCAGTATGTATTTACCCAACCCCTCTACACGAACAGGATGCAACAAAGTTAATTTGTTTTTTTTAAAGTGGAATTTAACAAGTTTTCCTTTTCCTAGATTGGTTGCTATACCAAGGTTAAAGAGCCCAGTCTGCACTAATATTTACTGGGGGGGGGGGAATAGTTGGAGAATAGTACCTTTCCCAAAGGTATTAGCACTATGTAAAATGCAACCAACCTCATCTAGGATTTGAACTCTGGTCACCATTTCCCTTGTTCTACTATGATAACCATTACATAAACAAAGCATCGGAACATCATCATCTAAAGGGACAACCTACAAATGCAAAATCTGTGGTCGAGAATGTTTCTCAAACATAGGACTTCATAGTCACAGGAGGCGCTGCAACTTCAGGGACACACAAAAAGTTTTATCATAGTCTTTCGAGACTGAATTGCCAATGATGAATGAATGAATAAGCACCCCATTTAAAGACAACGAAACTGAGAGTTATTCTAAAGAAAGAAGAAGAAGAAGTAGGTTTATTAAGTCTGAAGCAGAAGATTCTTGAACGAAGACAAAATCATCAAATAAAACGAATGGAAATCAATAGTAAGATTTTTTTGGGTTTTTTTGGCAAAAAGATTTGTATAACACTTAAAGATTAAAAATCTCCTATGCCAAAAAACTGGAAAACATTTTGAAATTAACTTGATGGAATTTGCACTGAAATTGGTTTTTTTTGACTTACACAAGAAAAATTAAAATGATTAAGGAATCTAGAATATTGTTGTATTTGCAAAATTCTAAAACATTAAACACTAAATCAGATATATAAGATTAAAAGAGTCAAGTTTATAATCAGTCATAAAGATAGATTACTATGACAGCCATTTTAAGAGACAGATTAATTAATAGAGGATTTCATTTCAAAGATAATTCACAAATCAAAGTTAAGATTGCACGAAATTGTCATATTAACAAAAAACAAAAACAAAAGATGAAATGTATTTCTGATTTGATAATGAATTTTTGTTGCCAATATTTGACGAAAAGTCAGAATATTTGTTTGCCAAGAAAATTTGGCAATGGTGAAATTTCAAACTCTTCAAATTGGCTCATTTTATTGCAGTTTTCTTACAAGAGATTGATTTATGGGAATGACTTTAAAGAAGTTAGTGTTACATAATCTATGCGGTTGCATAAGATTATTGTCAATCCCCTGTAATTCTGAGGGGATGACCCTTTTCATATCATGGCCGGGTCCTTCCATGGAAAATTACAGAAGCCTGCCAAATATGTGAAGTCACGTGGGACCTTTTTCAGAGTCCCCAGTTTGCAGTTGGACGTCAGGCAGAGAAGTCGGCCATTTTATGCTCTGTCTAAACTGGAACTCACGCGCGCTATGTTAGTTAGAGGATTATGTATAGTTAAGGAAATAAAAGTTTGGATAATTAATATGTTCTTGTGGTTGATGAATGTCTTGGTAACAAGGCTAAGAAATGACGACCAGCCAGCAAGAACATAGTAACAGAAAACCAGACCGAAGTCCCCAAGTCAACTCCAGATGCAAGATGTTAGAAGATATACCAAAGACGATCAGAATACCAAAGACGGCCAAGATATAGAAGTAAGAAAGAAGAGATATATAACATTATAATTATTTAGTGCCAGTGAAGAAGGCGCTATGCAACATTAGGAAAGCACGCACACAACACACACAGACAGACACAGTTTTTTTTGATTGACTTATCTACATGATTATATTTCAGTTTTTTATTTTAAGACAAAAAGAGAAATTTTATGAAAAACAAAAAAACAAAAAACATTTTTAAACTAAGAGTTGAAAGAGGGTTAACTATTTTGGAAAAAAAAATCTTTGAGGGTTCAGAAGGCTGTAGAATGAAACAGCAGAGTTAAAATAAAACTAACAATTGTATAGTCACTGTTGTCAATATGTGTATGGCAATATGAATGATTGGAAAATTGATATTTACGCTGATGATAAATAACTGTTATTCTCAAGTTGAATGTTGACCAATATGAATTAGAAAGAAAAGAACATTTATTGAATGGAAAACAAAGACTCAAATAGATTTCAGATTCTTTTAATGAATGGAGATAAGAATTATTAAATTTTATAATCAATTCTAAAATAAAGTTAAAAGAATCTAAGAAAAATGAAAGAGTAAGCAAATTGAAAGGAGGAGATCTTAAGATTAATAAAACTTGGATTTGTTAAAGAAATGAGGCAAGCTACTTGCAGATTTTTTTTTTTTTTTTACATAAAGTTAAAATTTCTTTATATATATATATTATATATATATATAATATATATGCTTGAAGGCAATTACATGCATGTATCGCATAAAATTCGATTTTTGAAAAGAAAAAAGAAAAAAAAAGAAAAAAGAAAGAAAAAAAAAGAAAGAAAAAAGTATCGAATTTTATGCGATACATGCATTGTAATTGCCTACAAGCAAAAATATATATACTTTATCAACAATGCTTCTAAAAAAACAAACATCCAAAATCTTATATATATATATATATATATATATATATATAACATTTTTGAAAAACAAATGATGTTAAATTTCATACTGTCGGATTAATTTCCATCTATTTTTCATATATATATATATATATATATATATATATATGAGAAAACTAACATTTAAAAAAATGACTAATGCTAATTTAGTAGTGTTTTTTTTATGGTTTTGGTGTAAAACTATCAACTACAGAAACTCTTCTGAAAACAATTTTTAATTACCACCAGTTCTTGAGGGTTTAAAAAAGAAAAAGAAAAAGAAAAAAAAAAAAAAGAACTTTTTGAATACTTTCATGCCTAATTAATTTTTATTAAAAGAAAAATTGTATCATTTTGCCCATAATTAGAAACTTTGTGATTTATTTCCGCTAAAAATTATATCCCCCTCATTAGCATCAATCTTAAAACTTTATTTTTTTTCTCTCATGAATACAACAATTATGAGGAATGAATTCCATTTGGGTCAACTGACAAAAATTGGTTAATTGCTGAAAGTTTCTTCTAAAATTTAATTAGTTAACAATAGTTATAGTTTATTATTTAAAACAATCTAATTTCTAGTTATGAATAATTAATAAACATTTGGGAAATGCAATGAACTTTGATGCACATAAATGAATCCACAAAAAAACATTATTTATTTCAGAAATTATTCTAATCTACACAATATCACAATGTTTTTTTGACTTCACAATACACTAACCTCAAAACACAATAGAAAGAGGAAAATCTAAAATATTTTCTAAACATCAAATAAAAAAGACTGGCAGTTAAAAAGTTTCCAAATTCAAAGAATTTAAATTGTGCCACAAAATTAGTTTCACTGATTTCTTTATCTGAAATTGAAACCATTAAAAACTAACAGATAAAATCTCTCTTGCTAGGTCCAGCTTGACAATTCAATATGACAAAATCTCTTAAATGAAACCTTTCCATTTATTCGAAACATTTTTATTCATTTAAGATGAACAAACCCAATCATAGATAAAATGATATTATTTATTGATTTGGAATTTCAATCTCTTCATGAAACTGGATTTCTGGAAAATAACATTTGTCATTTTTATTGGAAAAACAAGTGAAAAATTTTTTTAAAAAGAATTTATGTAAGAGTTATGTAGGAACGAGTCTCTAAAATGATATGAATGGAGTTACATTAGTTTATTAAATATTCAAAATAAGACTGATGGAGGAAAAAGGGGAAAGTTTTTTGTCTTGTGGACCTAGAGAGAAAACAACTTATTTATAATTCTATTTATTCATGTCAAACTTAACATTTTTTTTCTTTACACACACAAAAAAAGATACCAGATATTTATCCCATTCAATTTTTATCTGCTTTTCTCATAGGATTCTACCACCTGTATGTAATTTAAAAGATTGCTGTGAATCCATAGATTATTAATATACATTAAGTTTAGAAGCAATAGTCAAATGAGAATAGGGAAATTCAAAGTGAAGAGGGGAAAGTCTGGACTTGAATTTTTCTTCCTAAAATTGGTTTAAAATACACACCTACCTCAGCCACAAAGCAAATCAAAATCAGAATTTATAAATCCAATTTTTATAATTGAAAATAGAGAACTGATGACATGCAACAATTAAGAGAAGTAAAAAGTCAGTCGTTTAAAATACAAAGATATTGATTCTTAGAGAATTAAGAAAATGCTTAATTGAAAATCTGTTTCTCAGCAACATGAGATTAAAAAAAAAACAAAAAAAAAAAAAAAAAAAACAGAGAAAAATTCTTCTAATATTCAATATTAACTATTTAAATTAATTATTTGTACTAGTACAAAATAAAAAACACCCTCCGGGCGATGTAAAAATAGATTTTTGAAACATATTGCCTGAGGAGTGGGAGTAAAAAATTCAATGTTAGCGATTTTGTACTCTAAGTAAGTAAGATCATCAAATTCATTAAAGGATTAAAAAATAAACAAATTTGAAATGTAAACTTTAAATATGTATTAAAAATAAAACAAACTATATATAGATATATAATACCAGTCATGTATTCATTAAAACTTGTTTTAAAAAACAATGAGGACTGTCTAATGTTGCATGTTCAAATTTTGTGTGTATTTATTCTATGTTATGATGATTATGTGTAATGTGACGTTAGCTGTGACGTAATGTTTGTTACAGACAAAAACCCGGAAGCGAATCTCCATTATTAATAGAGATATCAGTCTTATGATTTGTGAACTTTAATTTTAACAAAACTTTGTAATTTAAATGTTATAGTTCAATAAACCTGTTGAGGTCGTCATGCCAAGCAATTGTCCCTCGTGTCATTTCTCAGAGCAATGGATGGGCTGACTTGCCAGTGCTTATGTCTTCTTCATGAGATCAAAAATAGGCCAGAATTTAAAGATTCTAAATGTTAAGTAGTACCATATACGTATGAATGTTTGTGTGTTGAGACTTCAAGTTGATATATCTTTCCAAATTGTAAAATTTCATTTAACAAATTGTTCAACCCTATATATCATCGTTAGTGGAAACTAATGAATTAAGCCAATTTGAAACTTTCAACTAAATCTGAGATTTATGCTTACAAAATAACAGAATTCATAAAGCATCTAAGTTTAACAATGAGGACTGTCTAATGTTGCATGTTCAAATTTTGAGTGTATTTATTCTATGTTATGATGATTTTAGGTAATGTAACGTAAGCAGAAACTAATGAACTAAGCCAATTTGAAACTTTCAATTAAATCTGAGATTTATGCTTACAAAATAACAGAATTCATAAAGCATCTATGTTTTGGTATTATCTGCGTTATTCGGACTATTGTCCCCATCTTCATTGTTACTTGTACAACGTTTTGGCCGATATGCCCTCCGGCCTTCTTCAGGTATTTCTTGTCGGACTCGGGAACCTTCTTTTCGAACTCGGGAACTTTCTTGTCGTATTCGACACATGGCCCGAATACGACAAGAAAGTTTCCGAGTTCGAAAATAACAGAGTTCGAAAATAAGGTTCCCGCGTACAACAAGAAATACCTGAAGAAGGCCGGAGTTCCAGAGTTCGAAAATAAGGTTCCCGCGTACAACAAGAAATACCTGAAGAAGGCCGGAGGGCATATCGTTACTTGTTACACGTTGGGCATATCGTTACTTGTTACTTGTACAACGTTTCGGCCGATATGCCCTCCGGCCTTCTTCAGGTATTTCTTGTCGGACTCGGAAACCTTCTTTTCGAACTCGGGAACTTTCTTGTCGTATTCGACACATGGCCCGAATACGACAAGAAAGTTCCCGAGTTCGAAAATAACAGAGTTCGAAAATAAGGTTCCCGCGTACAACAAGAAATACCTGAAGAAGGCCGGAGGGCATATCGGCCGAAACGTTGTACAAGTAACAATGAAGATAGGGACAATAGTCCGAATAACGCAGATAATACTAATCTTCAAGCCTCATCTCAAACATTCAGAGAAATCTATGTTTTGGTTGAAGATATGAATCAGAATTTTGTTCAATATTATTTTTTAGATAATAACTCAACACAGAAGTGAATGTTGTCTAAATCATTAATAAAAATTCAAATAAGATACAAAATTATTCGGGAAAAAAAAAGAAGAATAAAAGTGATTGAATTGGCAACTAATGTAGATCAGTTTTTTTTGTTTTTTTTCTTTTTTTTCCTGAATCAATAGAATTCTATTTTTGATGTTGAGAATAAAGAAGTTATCCTTTAAGAAATTGATGGAAATCAATAATTCTTTATTGTGCCAAAATCTATTCTCTATTTAAATTAGCATACAACTATACTAAAGTTATTCACTTGCTATCTACCAAGATAAAACTTGTATTGTGTCCGTTTTTCAAATGAGGATGGTTTATGTGCATTCAAAAATTCTGTTTTTAGATGGGCACGCATCTAAGGTTGGGCACTTGCAAGATACGTAATGACCTAAGCAGATGTAGACGTTATTTGGAGGTGTGTAGTGTAATGGTTAGAGTCGTAGGAAATGAACTCGTTGACCTGAGTTCAAATCTTGGATGAGGCTGTTTGAATTTTACATAGTGCTAATACCCTTGGGAAAGGTATGAATCCAACTAGTCTCTCCAACTATGGGTGAATAGTAGCAGACTGAGCTCTTTAACATTGGCTAGGTAACCAGTCTAGGAGAAGGAAAACTTTGAATTCAAACCTGTTAAACTCGACTTAAGAAATTGACCATGTGTCGCATCCTGATCGTGTGGAGGGGTTGTTTAAATATATATATCTCGACCGTCAAGCTGACAGGCGAGGACCATAACCCCTACACTAACCGGATCTCCTTAGATTTTTCGTTTTGTTTAGAAGTAGGTTTTTATTTTTATTAAAGTGACTTTTTTTTACATGACAGTAGAAGTAAATACACAAACGATGTGTTTTGATATGGCTTTTTTAGCCGACAATTTTTGGGAGAATATGTGCTTAATTGAAGTCGTACCTAATTTTTGAAAGTTAATTAATTAATAATTAATTAATTAGGCGGGCATACCTAGTTAAATGTAAGGCTAAACAAATCGAGAAAAATCAATCTCTGTATGTACATTTCGGCCTCATCAGCAGAGCTATAGATAGGAAGACCGCCTTGTGCAGGATTCGAACCCCGCTTGACGGTCGGGGTTCGAATCACGCACAAGGCGGTCTTCCTATCTATATATCTATATATATATATATATATATATATATATATACATATACACTTTATTTGCTGGTCTCTAATAATACCCATCATTTTAACCATTTTGGTGTGGAGAACAACCCAAGTCACCTAAATATACTTAATATGTAAGTGAGAGACGCAACTTTAGTTCAAATTTTAGATCATGTTCAATATACCCCCTGAAAGTGCCTCTTGTTCAATATACCCAGGCCCTCACATTCAAAAACAAAAAACGTTATTACTTCTAAAACTTTAGTAAAATATTTGTTTTTAAAAGTATCAGTGAATAAAATTTTTTTTATAAATACTCTTGTGCAATACACCCCCATAAACCAATAATCTATTGTAATTGTAAAACTCCAATAAGTTTTATTTTATTTTATGGTTAAAAGTGCATTGCAGCCATTAAATTTGTTGCCAACTTTGCTACACTGAAAGGGTTAAAACTATCTAGCTAAGAAGTGGAGATGGATTGCAGCCAAAAGAAAATAAAAAGCCATTGTCAATCGTTCATCTTATAAACCAACAAACAATTTTTAATTTTCATTGCATAAAACCGATTTAGAAAGCAGATAGTTTTAAAATTGAAACATTGTGTAGAAATACAAGTTTCACTGTTCATTTTTCCATCAAATAGAAAATACACAAATTTAAGAAAGTCTTAGATTTATGAGTAAGATGAACTCATTTCATAGTTTTTATTATAAATGAAATTATTGTTGTTGGATTTAATAAGTGACTCTTGAATAATGAAGTAGGAGGACAACTGCATAAAGGAGGAGGAGGAAGTGGTATCGACCACTTCCTCCTCCTCCTTTATGCAGTTGTCCTCCTACTTCATTATTCAAGAGTCACTTATTAAATCCAACAACAATAATTTCATTTATAATAAAAACTATGAAATGAGTTCATCTTACTCATCCCCCTCCTCCCCCTTCATGTGAAGCTTTTATGGAATCAATATTTGATGAACGAACATTGTGATTTAACATTTCAATTGGTCTTTTTCACAGGAATTTTCATAGCATCAACAAATTTTAACATTATATCTATAGGAATTTCTACATGAAAAGAAATCATACAAAAAAGAACAAAAACAAAAAACAAAAAAATCAACAAAGTGTGAACATGATCTTGAGTTTTAAATATGAAAGTAGAATAATATCAAGAAGAGTCTAAAGTAAGAGTCACTTAATATTTTGGCAAACATCATCACTAATTCTATCGCTTTTATTGTTGTTAGAGATTTTGAAAGAGGAAACTTTCAATAAAACAATTCATCTAGTTGATTGTTTCTATAAAATGAACGCAAAAATGAGTGTGTGAGTTTTAATAGAAAGTGGAAAAAAAAAAAAAAAAAAAAAGAAGTTTGATTTTAAAGGCATGTCATCCAATCTGGGGTTATTTTAAGCCTAGAGGTTATGGAATTGCATACATTGCACGTTCATATTTATATTTTTTGTGTAGTTGTTTCTTCAGGGTTTTTGCACACAGTTATATGGTTTCAAGTATTCTTATCTAATACAAACAATTTCCACATGGTTGTAGGGTTTCAAGTATTCTTATCTAATACAAATAATTTGAACAATTATTTCCTTTCAAGTAACTATTCCTATTTAATAACCCTTTGTTTGTACACAGTTACATGATTTCAACTAACTGCTAATAATCCTTAGTAAACAATTATAATTTCAAGTAACTCCGGGTTAGCTCAGTCGGTAGAGCATTCGGCTAGAAACCACAAGGTTCCTAGTTCGAGTAAACTCATCGTATTAGCACAGGGATCTGTGCGGAGCCGCCCCGACGACTTACTAATAATCCTTAGTAAACAATTTAATTTACTAACTATTCCAAGTAATTTGCATACAAATTCTATGGTATTGAGTATTTCTAATGCAAATCATTTTCAAACAAATCTATTTGATCCATAGATGATACTCTAACAGGTACTACCACTCTGGGTCAGAGTAGACCTGGGGACTAATGGTAATAAAGGGGTACTCCACACTCCCCAGAGCTCCAGAATTGGAGCCTCATCACCAGATACAGTTTACTTTATTGTCATACCTAGGACACCTATTTTGGGGAAGGTTTCTAACCTCTTTGTAAGGGATACATTTGACCTATTCCAAGCCCACCAACAGAAAATTCTGTGTTCGTATCCCATTTCAGTGGAAATGGGTTTGTGTGTTTTCTTCTTCTTCTTTCTTTAAAGTTTTTATTCCAAGAGAGTGTGAGTATCTATTTTAGTCTGGGAGTAAATCTTCCATTAAAGTTGCGCATAGAAAAAAAAATACATTTTGCCAAAATAGGAAACTTCAATGATTCTTCTACAAACGAGGTTCACATTGCATTGGCCTTATTTTACAGGCAAGATAAAAATCAAAACAATTTTCTCCACTTCTTATTTACTTGTCACTATCAGCTATCATGGCTACATTCCAATTTTTGAGGGTTGGCTTTTTACTCTTTTTTTTCTTTCAGTCAGTTTTATGGGGGAAATAAAAAGTCAATTCGATTTAGAAAATGGGAAGAGAAAGGGAAAAAGAAATCTATTATAAAAAATAAAAATAAATAAAAATCAAAGTAAGAGGAACGTTTCCAACAATCATATGGGGTAATTTATGAAGAAGTGCGTCCCGGTCTCCTGCCTCAAAAATTGCTACCCGGTTACTATCAAAATAACAACCCCAGCACGTTGTAATTCTTGTTTATTTATCGTAATTTGTTGTAATTCTTGTTTAGATATGAAGATGGATATATAGTTTTGAATAGACTGAGATAGATAGATAGATAAACAAAATAATATAGATAGATATGAACAAATGGAGATAGATATATATATTTTCGACAAGTAAATGTATTTGGGGGGGTGGTCGCTTCTTTTTTTGTCGTAATTCTTTTTTATTTAAACTAAAAAAAAAAAAAAGACATTAAACAAACATGAATAAAAAAAAAATCTTAGTATTTAAAGTAATATAGATAAATATGAACAAATTGAGCTAAATAGATAGATGGATGGATAGTTTTGAATAGACTGAGCTGGGTTGTTATTTTAATAGTCACCGGGCAGCAACTCTTGAGGCAGGAGACCGGGATGCACTTCCTCATAAATTACCTCATATGGAAATATGATCTCTGATAAAATAAAACAAGATTTTTTTCTTAGCTGTAGCCAGGTCAGTACTACTGTATGGTTGCACTACTTGGAGTTTAGAGAAAAATCTAGATGGGAACTATGCTGCATGCTGTTTTGAACAAATCCTCGAAGCACCCCCCCCCCAAAAAAAAGCAGCTGTATGGCCACTTACCTCCTATCACACAAATCATCCAAGTAAGACAAACAAGAAATGTTGGGAACTGTTCGAGAAGTAAGGATGAACTCATAAGTGACGTTCTCCTGTGGACATGCCAGTATTGGCTAACCAGTAAAACTTTCATCAGTTCCGAGTGGACACTAGATGACATTTACAGGACTTACCAAAACAAATGGCTGATAGGGTTGGATGGTGAGGGAGAATCAAGGAAATCCATGCTATAAGCATGATTTCAGCCAAGAAGACAAAATCAAAGATAAAAGCTCATATTGTCAATCTGGGACACATAGAGAAACTTGTTTTTCTTTATAAATCTATTCAAACTGTAACGTTGAAAATCTATAAACATGTCACGAACAATTGAATATTGATATAATTGATGAGATTGGATCTTATAAGTTTAACATTTTGATTTTGTTTACCATTTAAAAAGAAAAGAAATTTGATAGTCTACATGCCTCAACTTGTTAACAAGTGTTATATTTTGTGTTGTGTATATAAAACTCATCCCAATGTTTTTTTATTATTGGTAATATCATTTAACCGGATTTAAGTTTTATGAAAAGAATCATTCTTATCAAATAAACAATAACAGTTTATTTAAGTGATGATGATAATGAAGATGCTGGTTAAAGGCTTGACCTTCTAAAACAAGGGCATTTCCTCTTGATGAAACGCTATTTCATATCTAGCGTAGAAATCTGTCTATTCATTTTATGATACTTAACACCAATTTGTTTATTAGACACCAAGTTAGTTCTAGGAAATAGAGAAAAATAATTACCAACAACAACATTCTCAGAAATATTTAATTCACAGAGTTTCCGTTGATTAAATGAAGTTAAAAGAAAAAAAAAGATGATATTGTAAGATTCTAACTAAAACTCTCGCCTACCCAATTCAGACGGACTATTTTACTTTTTTGGAAAAGAAGATATTATCTTATTAAATCACACTCAGCAAGTGATCATAATAAAAACCTTAATACAAAATACTGGTGAACATTTTCAGGCTTTGCATTTATAATTATGCTAATTAGCCACAACTGTGTGATAAACATTTATCACCATAATCTTTCTTAAAGCAAGTTAACCAAATATTAAATAGATTTGTAGAAATGAGAAAATACATGAGAAAATAGAATAAGCTAAGCCAACTTTTTGGAGAACAAAAAGTAGCAAAAGACAGATTTTAATAAAGTGACCTTCACATTTGGAAGAGAAAGATGAGGATGCTCTACAGAAATGGTCATCAATGGAATAGGAGAACAAATGAATTAAAAAAATAAAGAAAGAAATAAAAAGAAAGAAAAAAAAAGGAAAATTACTGAATCCTGTTTGTTTTGTTTTACGGCATATCAACCTCGGTGGGTCATTTAATGCCGACAAAATTTTGAAATAAATTCATTCTATTGTATAATACAATTTTGTTTATCAACTCATGTTTTTCTATTTAACCCATAGATGGGACCCTAACAGGTACTACCACTCGGGTCAGAGTGGACCAAGGGAGCAATGGTGATGAAGGGGTGCTCCACATTCCCCAAACCTCCAAAACTGGAACCTCACCATCAGATAGAGTTAAACGTCATTTCCAGGACATGTAGACCCGCAGCCACCGCCTTCTAGTACCCATATGATAAAAAGGGGTTGGGGCTTGCCCTAAGGGCAATAGGGTTGGGAAAATCATATAGGTGCTAGGGCTTGACGTGACCAGCTGATTGATCAGGGGAGCCTCTCTGACCGCCTGTCTAGCCCAAAGTGGAGTATTGCATCTCATGAACTGCTCAGGCATCTGGGTTCTATCCTTAAGCATCACGGGTTGCCACCCATGGCCAATAGGTGACCCCATTGGGTGAGTCTTACCCCTCTGCAGAGGTGCAATCGATGCATTCTAACGCCCCAGCCGACAGGGCGGTACTGAATCCTAATATTAGGATTACCAATTGGTTGTCTAGAAATGAAGAGGTTTTTAAATCTGACAAAACTCCAAATAATCAATTTACTGTTGGAAAATGAAGCAATTTTTTCACCACCCTACTTAAAAAAAAAAAAAAAAAAAAAAAAAAAATCCAAAACGAAACAAGTTTTTCTTTATCCTTCTTAGAAGGATGGACAAAGAATTTTTTTAAACGTTCTTCAAAATTTTGGATGCTAGAGTATTATGGAATCTTCTTGAAGGTGACCTATACACAACAGTACATGAGATTATAGAAGAGTTTTATACAAACAGAAACAAATATGGCTGACCAAGTTACAACGAGAAAGAAAAAAAAGAAGGGAAATGAGTTTTAACCAAATTGTGTTTCATATTTTCAATTTCAAAAATATTTCAAGAGCTGAAATATTCAAGAAAAACAAATTTTGTAGAAAGTGAAAGAATTTTGTTTGAAACAAGAACATTTTTAGAAAGAAAAAAAAAAAACAAAAAGAAGCAATGAGTAAGAAATGACATATTTTCAAGATTGCTCCTAATCATTGTTGAAAAGATTTTTGACATTTGGTCGAAAAAGTAGAAAAGTTTGAAGAGGATGAATAGTCAAGAATATTTTAAGTTGAAAAAATGAAATACCAAAACTTCATTCTTTTTGAGAAATTGTTGATGTGGCCTTGGTCTAATTTTAAAAGAAAGAGAAAAAAACTTTCAAAGTTGAGAAATATGATTTTAAACAAAACAAAATCAACTTGAAGTTAATTTTGAATTGAATGGCAAAAGAAGATTAAAAATTATTTAAAAAAAAAAAAAAAAAACAAAAAAAAACATTGATAAAAATTATTTTAGCAAAAAAGTAAAATAAAGGAAAACTTATTCAATTTTTTCTTGTGTTTAATATAAAAAAAAAAAAAAATACAAAACTAAAGAGTAAATAAATTTAAAGAAAAACAAAAGTGAATTTTTATTAAAAAGAGAAATTACTTTTCCAAATGGGGCTTCCTTAAAAATTGACCAAACTGGTGTAAACTTTTCTTAGTCTACAAAACCAATTGCAAAGCCCAAGGTTTGGGGGTGGGGGTGGGGATGGGATTTATGAAATTCAATAATTAACTTCTTTGAAATGTACATCAAAATTTGAATTTCTATCAACTCTTTCAATACTAACAAGATGCACTGTATGTGATATTTCTTGGTTCAGAGATTTTGTCTTTTTCAATATCAGATTCCCCTGCCTAGGAGGTGTCTCAGCTTGTATCCTAGCAACAAGAATCCATGGGTTCTCTTAATCCAAAGCGAACAGGTGGCATTTTCTGTACCATTAACTATTAGTTCTTATGCTCTGTTCCTTTCTGGTCTTAGACAGAACCTTGTAGAATAAACATCAAACACTTGAAAGACAAATTGACTCATACTGTCCTCAAACCCTGGCCTCTACATGGCTTTTGGTGTACTTGTCATTGCATCTGTGGAAAATCTGTGGCAAACAAGGACATTTCCTTGACGGAGATATACATGCGGAATTTGGGGACTGCTTGTGAATTTCAGATTACCTTGTTACACCTTACATGAATTCACCACAGGTGAATTTGTTGGTGGGAGCTAGCTCAACCTACCCAGAATAAATGCCATAACAGAGAGAGAGAGAGAGAGAGAGAGAAGAGCAATAAGGGTGAATAAAAGAATGGTGGCACAGGGCCACAATAATAAAGCACTTTGGATCAAATGCTATAACATCAAATAGTCTGAGAGTAGATTGCAGATCAGTGCATCATGATACTCATATATATATATATATTAATATTTATGTACAGTAGTGT
>CM042163.1:1928847-1983326 GCA_023376005.1 Doryteuthis pealeii
GAGGAGAGAGAGAAGAGCAATGAGAGAGAGAGAGAGAGAGAAGAGCAATGAGAGAGAAGATGAGAGAGAGAGAGATGAGAGAGAGAGAGAGAGAGCATGAGAGAGAGAGAGAGAGAAGAGCATGAGAGAGAGAGAGAGAAGAGCAATGAGAGAGAGAGAGAGAGAGAAGAGCAATGAGAAGAGAGAGAGAGAGAGAAGAGCAATGAGAGAGAGAGAGAGAGAAGAGCAATGAGAGAGAGAGAGAAGAGAGAGAAGAGCAATGAGAGAGAGAGAGAGAGAGAGAGAGAGAAGAGCAATAAGAGTGACTAGAAGAATGGTGCAGCCAGTTACAATGAAAGTAACATCCATAGAAATATGGAAAATCTTTTTAATGAACTTCTAAGATAATTATGTCCCCTTAGAACTTGCAAATTGAAAAGTTTACTCCTTCCACGAATTCACCAAAGGTGAACCAGCTCAACCGACCCAAGGTGAATGCTGTCACAGAAACAGAATAGAAAGACAAAGAGACAACAAACGACTCCGTTTTGAATCCAGCAAAACAGAATTGACATAAGACCCAATGATTTGTCCTCGGCAATATCAATAAATCCTGACAACAAACGATATTGTAATACAAGTAGAAATAACTGTGTTTAATGGCTTATAACCCTCTCCTCCTCCTCCTCCTCCTCCGCAGCAAAAATGGATAGAAAAATATCTCCTCCTCGATCTTGTATACAAAGTTGATATATCTGATTAGCTAACATTTACACAAATGCTGGAGTGACGACCAATACTTATAGCTAACTCTAGAATACAATAATATTAAATGTAAATGAGATGGTGGGTGGTGGGTGGATTATATACTATCAAAATATTAGTAGTTGTAATACAGCAAACAGAATCTCTCTCTCTCCACCCCCTCCCCGTTGTGTTTATTGGATGCAAATGCAAGTTATTAAACTAATCAGATAGAATTTGTTATCTGACAAATATTTAGTTCACTGATTGGAAGAGGGAGAGTTCATTATGTTTGCTAATAATGTTTTGGAAAAAACAAAAAAAAAACAACAAAAAAAAACAACATACATCCTGAGAGGCAAATCCATTATTTCATAGAGAGTAACAATAATTAATGCATTGATCTGATGATAGCCGATTTGAAAATGTCATTGGTTTTGATTGGTAATTGTTGTTGGTGTGGTCTGAATTCACAAAGAAATCTTCAGGAGGTCGTTGGTTGGTTGGTTTTTTATGGCATGTCAACCCATTGGGTCATTTTATGCCAAAGATGTTTTGTTTTTAGTCATTCTTGAGGGTGTTGTATACCTCTTTCTTTACTTTCTTTCTACTTCTATTTTTCTTCTGTTCATCTTCTAGCGTCTGGACTTCGTCTTGGTGGTCGGTCGCACTTAACTCATTTCTTCTTCTAGATCAGTCTTGTTACCAAGACATTCACCAACCACAAAACCGTGTTATTTTTGTAAGCTTTTATTTACTTAACTAAACATTTCATGTAACTAAACATAGCGCGCGTATGCAGGTGAGTTCCAGTTAAGGCAGGACATCTTTGCTGCCCAACGTCCAAATTGAAACTGAAGACCCAACCAGGTTCCCACGTGACTTCACGTATTTCGCAGGCTTCCTGTAATATTCCATGGAAAGTCCCGCCCGTGATATGAAAAGGCCATCCCTTTAGAAATACAGGGGATTGACAATAATCTTATGCAACCGCATAGATTATGTAACAAGGGGAACTCAATTTAAAAAAAAAAAACTGATTTTGTTCTATTTAACCCATAGATACGACCCTAACAGGTACTACCACTTGGGCTCAGAGTGGACCAGGGAGTAATGGTGATGAAGGGTACTCCAGAACTGGAACTTCACCATCAGATAGAGGTTAATGTCATATCCAGGACAATAAGACCCTCAGTTACTGCCTTCTAGCACCCATATTATAAAAAGGGCAATAGGGTTGGGACAATCATATAGGTGCTAGGGCTTGATGTGACAGCCGATTGATCAGAAGAAGCCTCTCCGTCTAGATTAAGTAAGAGCTAAAATGGAGAATGTCATGGACTGCTCATCCACCAGGATTCCATCCTTAAGCATGGTTCTAAAATGGTTCCATGAGTAGACAGCAAATTGGAACAAGAAGAAATTTCATCTTTAGCTAATCTATCTTAACTGTGTCAGGTTGCACAATGTGCTACTGATACTATGTAACCCAGTATTATCTGTTTTATAGTCGGATTATGGGTGACTAAACCAGTAACCCCACAGATTTTATCTGATGAGGAGGGTGGCTACACACCCTACAGAATGTAAAACAAGATCTGTAAAGGTGGCTGTCATCATCAGGAATTAAATGGCTTTTGGTATACTTATCACTGCGTCTGTGAAAATTCTGCGGCAAACAAGGGCTTCTCCTTCCCCTGACCAGGATATGCATGTGGGGTTTGGGGACTGCTTGTGAATTTCCTATTCCCTTGTTACTCTTTCTATGAATTCACCACAGGTGAATTTGTTGGATAGAGCCAGCTCAACTGACCCAGGATGAATGCTGTCGCAGGAAAAAAAAAAAAAAAAAAAAAAAAAAAAAAAAAGAAAAAAAAAAGAAAAAAGGAAACTATCTTAACTACAGGATAAAGAGACAGGTGGTGTTTCTTTAGTTTTAATGGCATAAACTTTCATGGGTTATTTAATGCCAAAATCATCCTTGTATGTATTTAATCAATACCTCCACACAAGTAGTAGGATTTGACAAGATTATTTTAAAAGTAGAGCTCAATGGGTTTCAATTCTCCTAGACTCGTTGCCTAACCAAGGTTAAAGAGCCCAGTCAGCCATACTATTCACTCATAAATACGCGAAATGCTAACCGCCTTGTCCTAGATTTCAACTCAGCACGAGTCCATTTCCTACAATGATAACAACCAGAACACAGTTTAATAATTCACATTGCTGAAGTATTTCAATAATTCATGCACATTTTTTTCAATATCTGCCCCAAACATTAATTTCACATTTTGGTGAATTGTACACGCAAAGACTGTGTGCTCCTGCCACACTTTCTATCACATATATAATCAATGGTCAGCAAAAAGAACCCTTTTGAATATTCTTAAGACTCTCTGACGCCAGAGCTGAGGTTGGGAGTCCCAGAAATTGACCTCAAGTGAACAACCGCTACTACACTTGTTGCCTTCATCACGTACGCTGGAGAAGAGGAAGGCAAAGGGATGAACGGGAATACACCCCACCTCCTTTTTTTGGGGGGAAGAAAGAGATTCCTATTGGTAGTTTAGTTTGCACTCGGGACCCGGTCAGTGAATATAGTAGGATTCTTCACCTCGTGGGGGACGGGAGAAAATCGTCCCCATGAAGAAAAATTGACCACCATAGACGGTGGGAATGAAGATGAACTAACCAATAAAAGCTAAGTAAAAATTTCTTCCGTCATGAAAAATTGCTATTAGATATGAAAGAGATTCCGCCTAATGACTTTATTAACCCTAGCCTGTCGGCATCCGTTTTATCCTCCTCCCAGCTTATAAATTCTGAATAAAACTTATGTTATAAAAATATATATTATGTCTTATTGCTCTTTACCAATTTTTGCATGTGCACCTTTCATTTTCTTTGATCTCTGATGGAACAGCGTTGTAGACATTGAAAACGATAGGCGAACGTAACACAAGTCTCTTTTTGTAGAAGAGGCAATATTCTAATGACTGAATTGGCAGTCAAAGGAAGGAAGCTGTAACTCAATACATAGTGCAGAAGGGTGGATTATTTATCTAAGCACCGTAATCACACTGAAATCAACAGCCAATCAGGACTCAAGGAATGGTATCACCCAGATGCAAGTTCGGAATATTCCTGAGTGCTATCCTCTACCAACTGCTTAATGTATAAATTCAGATGTGCTTAATTGTTGTTCAATCAAACAGTGTAGTCACTCACTCACTTCAACAATTTTTAGTTTCGGTTAAAACTGTGGTAAGGGTAACCTGAAGTTGAACTTTTTTAGACCTTATTTTTCTGATGTAAGTAAGTAAAGTAAAGTCGTCGGGTGGCCTAAAGTCGGTATCAGCCAATCAGCAAGAGAGTCTATCCCCTTTTCTATAGTGCTAGACCAAGGAGATTATTTTAGCGTCTGAGATGGAGCGCCACACCTACCATCAGCTCCACACTTTACCGCACAGATCCCTGTGCTACGCATACGCCGAGTTGGCAAGGACCGGTATTGAACTAGGAACCTTGTGGTTTCTAGCCGAACGCTCTACCGACTGAGCTAACCCGGAAATAATGAGAAAAGTTTTGGTAAACCAGGTAGGCTTTGAGCTATTTACAAAAACCTTTCTAGTTCCCCAATGATACCAGAGTTCAGTTTCAGGTTAGCCTTACTTCACTTTTAAACTGGACTATTTTGTCTAAATTCACAAATTTTAAGAGAAGCTAATTTCAGGGTCATTTTTTATGTTTGGAAGCTACGTACATTATTTTCAAATTAACTTTTTTAGTCTGAATTTTTCTCTATCAATTCTCTCAGTCTTTGGCTAAATTCATCATCTTCATAAAAGTTTGGAATTTTTGCTGCTACGTCAACAATGGTTTCTCTATATTTTGCTCTTTTTTCTTGTCAGTCAAAATTCCCCGGTCAACCTTCAATTTTATTGTTTTAACCATTTTAATAAAAAAACCAGAAATTCATTTCCTGTTGTTTGTCCATAGACCAATTATTAGGCATCATCATTTCTTTTCTCTTTTCATTAGATCAGATTGCTCAATGCACTACTGGTACCATATAACCCAATATTATCCGTTTCATAGTCAGATCATCAGTGACTAAACTGGTAATCCCACAGATTTTTGACTGGTGAGGAGGGCGGGACAAAAAACAAAATCTGTAAAAGGGCGGAGGGAGCTCTTTGCTCAATGGCCATCTAGCACATTATTTCTAAAGTCCAAACCCTCCTTATTGCAGCAAGGCAGTATGAATGTAGGAGAACCATGTTGTCATGGCCACTCAAGGTGGACAGGTCTGGCAACCAGTGGTACTAGGACCACAACCCGGCCAAAGGGGCTCTGGTGAAAATTACAATTCCTATTCTCATGATATTCCATCTTTGAATTGATGGAGACAGCTCAACCCACTCTGGGTGAATGCTGCTACAACAACATTTCATATACTTTTCCCACTGATTCATTAGATCATTACTTACAATTAAATTATCAATAATTTGATGGATTTTGATAACCTATTCCCATAAATTGGGCTCCACTAAACATTGGGAGACAATAGGTTAGTTTTCTTTTTTAAATAAAGCAGTTAATGACTGCATTGGAATCGAACAATAACCATTGTAATTTGGTTAAATATCAAGCTGAGACCAATATTAACCCTTTTACTGGCAGATCATTTGTTTAAATGTCACATTCTGCCAGTGTAGCATTAAAAGGGTTAACTTAAAGAATCAATCAGCTATATAACAGGATTAAGAAGAGAAGTTGATTACACAGTGTTAATTGATTTTAACAAGATTGGCATAAGGCCAAAAGTAGGAGTACCTAGTAAAAAAAAAAAAATAGGTACTCGTTGACCAGGTCAGTTTTTTCAAGAAGTTTAAAAAAAAAAAAGAAGATTTATTGATGTTTGAAAAATTATTATCCTGTCTGAATTGATTTGTTTTGTTTTACGGCATATCAACCTCAGTGGGTCATTTAATGCCAATAAAGTTTTGAAATAAATCAATTCTTAATGGATAATACAATTTTTTTATAAATACATTTTTCTATTTAACCCATAGATGGGACCCTAACAGGTACTACCACTCCGGGTCAGAGTGGACCAGGGAGCAATGGGGATGAAGGGGTGCTACACATTCCCCAAACCTCCAAAACTGGAACCTCACCATCAGATAGAGTTTAACGTCATTCCCAGGACATGTAGACCCACAGCCACCGCCTTCTAGCACCCATATGATAAAAAGGGTTGGGGCTTGCCATAAGGGCAATAGGGTTGGGAAAATCATATAGGTGCTAGGGCTTGATGTGACCAGCTGATTGATCGGAGGGGGCCTCTCTGACCGCCCGTCTAGCCCAAGATAGAGCCAAAGTGGAGTATTGCAAGTCATGAACTGCTCATCCACCTGGGCTCTATCCTTAAGCATCACGGGTCGCCACACACGGCCAACAGGTGGCCCTATGGGGGAGTCTTACCCCTCTGCAGAGGTGCATTCTAACGCCCCAGCCGACAGGGCGGTGTCTGAATTGAAATTTAGTGAAGATTAATTTCTAAATGTTCTTTTCAACTTGTACAAATATTGTCTGAGAAATCTTTTGAATGGAGAGAAAACAACTAAGTATTAAAATTGGTTGGAGAGAGAAAACAAATATTCAACAAATGGTCACATTAGTAAATAGTGATTTACTAATCAATTTTATAATGAAATTCTTTTTATACTGAAAATTGGAATCCAATGTCTTTAGAGTAGACTTATTACTAATAAACTTTTTATTATTTCAAAACTTAAGAAAATGAAGACACTGAGACAGAAGAAAATAAATTCATTGGATTTGAACCAGGTACGACGAAATTGAAAACTACTTTGATAAATACAACAATCTTTTTTTTTTCATTTTCTTTGGTTTTATTTTTGCTTAATTTTACAATTTGACCATTTCTTTTTTTTTTCTTTCGTTTTTATGAAGACTAGCACAAAATAAAAAAACACCTCCGGGCGATGCAAAAATGGATTTTTTAAACATGGTGACTGTAAGTTGATCTGATGATCGTATTGGCAAGAAACAGTCAACAAAATCTGTTGACTCTGTCTATGCTATCCTAACTTGTATATACATTTTCCTAACTAGTACAAAATAAAAAAACACACCCTCCGGGCGATGTAAAAATAGATTTTTGAAACATATTGCCTGAGGGGTGGGAGTAAAAAATGCAATATCAGCGAGTTTGTACCCTAAGTAAGTAAAATCATCAAATTCATTAAAAGATTAAAAAATAAAACAATTTGAAATGTAAACTTTAAATATGTATTAAAATAAAACAAACTATATATAGATATATAATACCAGTCATGTATTTATTAAAACTGGTTTTAAAAAAACAATGAGGTCTGTCTAATGTTGCATGTTCAAATTTTGAGTGTATTTATTCTATGTTATGACGATTTGGGGTAATGTGACGTAAGCAGTGACGTAATTTTTGTTACAGACAAAAACCGGAAGTGAATCTCCATTATTAATAGATTACTTGTTTAATGGTGGCCAGTTTAGCTCAGTAAGTAGAGCACCCGCTTAGGAATCGCAAGGTTCCGGGTTCGATACCAGTCCCCACCAAAACAGTGTATGAGTGGTACAGACTAGGTAATCAGATCTGTGCGGCAAAGTGGGGAGCTGATGGTAGGTGTGGCGCTCCACCTCAGTAAAAAAAAAAATCTCCTTGGTCTAGTGCTAGAAAACAGGGGATAGACTCCCTCACCTTATAACTTACTTGTTTAATAAATCTTGTAGATATTTTATATTCCAGAAGGAAAATCCTTTTATTCCAAAATGGTTTGCCATGACAATGGAAACTTTTTGAAATTTACTGAGATTGAAATGTGGATAGTACAGTGGTTAAGAAATGAATATAGAGAGTTTTATCTTCACTGAGTGCCCCATGAACATAGCCTTGTGCCAGTCAAGGGAAATTTACTAAATATCTGCTTGATAGGTTTGAGAGTTAGTGTTTGAAACCAGCTAAAAACTGGGATTTCAAATTGCTTCAAGGCAGGCAAGCAGAACTCCTTTCTGCTTGGAACAGACAGGAATATCACTATCTTGCTAGTTTAGTTGCCTTGTACCAGACTAGAGAAAATGCTTAATAAGCACCAGGGTTGCAATTATGTGCGAGTGCGTCTAAATGTCCTGGATTTAAAGAATGGATAACAAGATAGACAGGGAGGAAGCATCTGGTTCTTCTTGGATTGTTAAACTCACAGCCACTAATTTTCTAGAAACCAGATATTACTTTTTTTTCATTTCTTTTTTTTATTTTTATTATTATAACGTGAGAACTTTTGTCCATTATGTTCTTCTAGTCGTTATAGTGCGATGCTTTCAATTCTGAGACGGTGTCATTCTAGTGAACAAAATAAGAGGATGTCGTGATTCAAGGGAGATACTGCTTTAATGGGAACTGAATTATTTCTATTGCTGACAAGTTAAAACTATCAGAAAATGGAATGGGGGACACTTAACACAATTCTTCTATAATGTCATACAGTGAGGCACTCAGGGTGTTATGGTTATTATCATATGAAATGAACTTGGCAACCCGAGTTCAAATCCTGGATGAAGCTGTTTGCATTTCACAGTGCTAATTAATACCCTTAAGAACATTTTCAATTCAACTATTCTCATTCAACAATGGGTAAATAGTAGGGCAGACTGGGTTCATTAACCTTAGTAACTCTTAACATCCTGTTGAGATTTTTCTAAGTCCAGAGCATTCCTATAAGTATATATTAAAAAAATGGCTAAAAATGACCTTTGCATCTAAAGTTACCTGTTATTTCCCTTAAATCAAAGATTTCTACATATGTTTAATATTAAATTTAAACAAAGGTTATTGTTTAGGGCTGATTAGTTAAAACAAATGTGACTTCCAGCCGGGTGGAATGAGGTGATATAGGACTTTAAGAGTTAAGCAACCAGTCTTGGAGAAGGAAAACTCTGAATTCAGATCTGTTAAATTCTGCTTATGAAATTGACCAGGTGTCACATCCTGCTCATATTGATAAATATATATAAAAGTAAATATAGTTGGCCTATTGTCAGCATCTGCCAGACAGAGAAGACTAGACCTTTTTGATCTCGATTAAGAAAGGACATTTTTCGTTTACACCGTCATTATCCGGTTGTTGGTTAGGGTTAGGGGTTAGGGGTTAGTTTTATAATTTAAAACAAAAATTTAATAATCGTCTGTTAAAACAACCGGATATTGACGGTGTAAATGAAAAACATGTCCTTTCTTAATAGAGATCAAAAAGGGGGGCCTAAAGGTCATATGGTCCGTTTATTAATCAAGATCAGTTTTTTTTGACTGATATGAGGAAATTTATAAGGCCATATGAAGAGAAGAACCAAAATATGTTAAGAAAAACTGAGGTTAATGTTGATTATATAACAGTTTGAATGTCAATAGAAAATACATTCAGTGAATCTGAAATGGCGGAAGCTAAAAAGCTAATATTTTCATGCATCCCATCAATAATGCCGATAGCTTTTTAATTTACTATGTCCTGGGACGCATGTATTTGATTTGAATGAGTCCCCGGGAATTTGATGAGTCCCAACTAAAGTTTCTTATTTTATTTTATTATTGGGTTTTTATTTATGAACAACTAAAGCCGTCTAACCCCTACCTTGTACCCCATACCGTGTAATTCGTTTCTAAGAAAATATTGCTTGGAATGGTGGGGGAAGAAGAAAAAAACCCACAGGGACGCATGGATACAATTTTACTGCGTCCTTTTAGATTTTTTACGCGTCAGTGACACAGGACGCGTACCTATCAGCATGTCTTCCCCACCCACACACAGAGGATTATTGGATGCAATGTCCACATCTGATGAAGAAGGTTGAATAGATTGAAACATCCTAAGAAGAAATAAATGATGGTTTGAATAACTTACAGAATTTTAAAGGGATAAAATAAAATTTTGACAAAAAAATATTTTTCACTGATCAGATTAAAAATTTTGATTTAATTTTTAACTCAGAAAAAAATATGAGTTAAAAGATGAAGAAAAACTTAACTTTTAACTTTTCACCCTCCACAAAAGATGGGGAAGTCTTGTCTAGAGAAAAACATTCGTTAAAGTATTAAAATAAATTAAAATAAATTCATTGAAAATAGAAAACTAATATCTGTGCTTGATATCTTATTATAATGGAGATTGTGTGTTTTTCTGTCTGTAACCGAAACTATATTACTACTCAACTCATAACTGCATGTAGTTATTTATGTCACATTCTCCATGATTTTATTTTTATTTAAACTTCAATTATTAATAAAATTGTTTTATATTATTAATACTGTTGACCATACCTACATATCAATAGCACACAATTGTATTTATATATACAACAAAATAGCGGTTTACAGTGTGAATGGGAAGGCTAATTTGCATATGAACATTATAAATTTGATTTTAATAAATATGTGCTTAGTATTATTGATTTCTAATTGTTTGGTTTTATCTTAATAAATATGAGCAAAAATCTAGGGGATAAATATTAAAAGAAACCCAATAATAATAAGAAATAACTGTCATTTTATTCTTTATTTCCTATTTCAACTAAATAGTTAAATTAGAAAAATTTAGTAATGAAAGATAGGAACTGTTCTATTTTTTGATTATATCCCCCCTCTGTTTCAAATCTTTTTATCTGCATTCTTATTTAGTTTCATTAGTCTTTCTAATTTAATATGATATTTTATTGCAACAAAACTTAAATAATTTGCACTCTGTTTCAAATCTTTTTATCTGCATTCTTATTTAGTTTCATTAGTCTTTCTAATTTAATATATTTTATTGCATCAAAACTTTAATACTAGCACCCGGAGGGTGCATATATTTGCTAGTATATATATATTTATATAAAAGAAAAAGAAGAAAAGAAAAAAAGACAAGACCATCTTATTAAAATTGAAAATGCTTGAAAAGGTGTTTCAAAATACACAATTGAAGCATATGGCATATTTAACCTTGAAGGAGGGTAGAAATGACTATGGCTAGAAAAATTCAACTGACCAATAACAATAGACTTTCATTCATTTCAATTGGGTTCAATATTTCTTCCAAACACAAAACACGGGTTAGCTCAGTCGGTAGAGCGTTCGGCTAGAAACCACAAGGTTCCTAGTTCGATACCGGTCCTCGCCAACTCAGCGTATGAGTAGCACAGGGTTCTGTGCGGTAAAGTAAGGAGCTGATGGTAGGTGTGGTGCTCCACCTCAGACGCCAAAACAATCTCCTTGGTCTAGCGCCATTGAAAAGGGGATACACTCCCTCGCTGATACCGACATTAGGCCGCCCCGACGACTTATATATGATAAAGTGACCTCTTTTTTATGAGAGAGAGAGAGAGGGGGGGGGCAGAATTATGGGAATACCAATAACAGCAATACAAGAGAATAAGGTCCATGTGTGGAGAAGGGTGGGGTGGGGATTGAAGTATATTCCTTAATACTACTACTACTACTACTACTACTACTACTGGCAGTAAAGTAGAAAGTGAATCCTTGAAAAAGGAAATAAATGGAAATTCCTCTTAATGTAAGAGGCAATAATATTACAATCACAAATTGGAAGAAGTTGGGGGTAAAATGACTCAAAGCAGATTTTTGTCATTTTATTTCAGCTATTAAACCTTTAGGATTTTCAAAAAAAGGTCACGTACAAAGAGAGAAAGAAAGAAAGACATGTTTTATCTCCAAATAATGCAATAACTTGGATAATTCGGAAGAAAAAAAAAAAATTAAAAAAATAAATAAATGAAAATAAAAACGAAGATAACACGAAAATCCTGGGGAAAATTGTATTGACAAGTGAAAAAAAAAAAAAAAAAAAAAAAAAAAAAAAAAGATTTGTCAGCGATTTTGGGTGCATTAAAACTTGTTGATGTTCATTTTTTCTTTAATAACCGGGTGGATATTAACTTATTAAGGGTATTTAACACAATTGAGATAATTATTGAAGGCTGTTGGGTGGAGAAGGATTAAAAAACCGATAACTCGACTTTTTTTTATTTTTTATTTTTTAATAAAAACTTTAATCAACTCGAATATTTACACATCACATTTGGAAAAAAGTTTAAAGGAGAAGGGAAAATAGGGATGGAAAAATATTTTCTAAAATTAAAATCTAAGTTTAAAATCTAAGAAAAAAAAAAAGATTAAAAGATTTGATTGAAAAAAAAAAAAAAAAAAAAAAAAAAAAAAAAAGTTGCAACTATTTCAATTATTTTCACTAAGTTATAATTTCTAATTTTTTTACGACGATTAAAAATAAACAAAAAAATATTTATGACTGAAATTGCTCTACAGAAATAGAAAACTAATATGAGGGCACAGTTAATTTTCATGAAAAAGGGAAACAAAAAGCTTTTTCAAATTTTATTTGCAATATTCAAAAATTAGAAAAGAAAATTGACTGATTGAATAATTTAACATTTTAGACGCTAAAAATAGACATAAATGAAAAATATTTTCATTTTTAGAGAAAAGTTTTCCCTTATTTTTTCTTTAAACGAATACCAAAACAAAACAATGAAAAATAAAACCTTTTTATTTATTAATTTAAAGGTTAAAAAAATCGTTATGAAAATGATTTTATGAATTTAATTTTAAAGTCTTGAACTCAAAAATAAATAAAAAGTTTTATAAAAATATCGATGTTGCTAAGAATTGGCAATTTATTTGATTATTGATTTTTAAAAGACGAGAAAAACGCTCGATTATTTGTTTTAAGAAATTGAATTAAGAAATTGAATAAATAAAATAAGAAAGTTCTTTAATTCTCTGAATATAGTCAATTTTAAAAAAGATAAAGTTTTTGTTCATTATCTTAAAATTAAAAAAGATAAACTTTGTCTCATTAGTGTTTAAATGGGGGATTGATAAAATACGAAATACAAAAAAAGACCAATTTAAAAAAAAAAAAAGATACCCAGTTGTTTTAGTTGTAAAACTAAAAATTAAAAGTAGTTTAAACATCTGGTCTGATGGGGGGGGTGTATGTTATTGTGATTGTGATGGTGATGGTTAGTCGTCACCATCGTCGAGACACACCACCCTAACATGTGTTTGGGGATGTCACAACTGTTTTAGGAAAAAAGAAGAAATAAATAAAGAAAAAAAAAAGAAGCAGTATTTAATGTTAACTGTGCTACTAGTTTCTCTCCGCCAACAAAACTCACGTGGCAAAACAGTTCAAAATCGACCAGAAGGGGGGGGGGGGGATGTGGGGGGGGAGTGGCTGTTAAACAAGAAAAAATATATATAAAAAAAAAAAAAAAAAAAAAAGAAGTCCAACAAGTTAAATATTTTGCCTTCCTTCCTATTTAAGTGATTTTTTTCCCAGCTGAAAATCTCTCACACACACACACACTCCTGTTTTTCGATCAGAGAGGGAGAGAGAGAAGAGAGAAAGAGAGAAAAATAGAAAGACTAAAGAAGAAGAGTTTGGTAGTTGGATTAAATAATAATATATGACCAAGTGTTGTTTTCTTATTACTTTGCTCAGAAAGGAAACTTCCTTCCACCCTCACACACAAAAGAAGACTAATTTGTTTTTCCTGACTCCTGAATTGACCCCTGACCCCCAAATTGCAAGGTTATCAGTCAGTCAGCTGGCCCCGGAGGAGGAGGGACGAATGATCAAATTGATGAGAGATGAGTTTAAAAAAAATAAAATAAAATTTGATTCAGATTTGAAACAATTTTTATTTGTTGTTGATTTTTTAAAATTATTTTTTTTTCACATGAAAACGTTAAAACTTTAAAAAAATCAGCGTTAAATTTTAATGATTTTCTTCTTCCATATTTTATTCAAAAAATAATTGCAGTCAAATTTTAAAAGAATGACGCTTACCATTTATTATTTTAATTTTTATTAATTTCTATTTTTAATTTAATTTTATCCATTAAAAGGCAAAGAAAAACTAAATGAATATATTTGTATTTTTTTTTGTTGCAAAATACATCCTAGAGATGAATTTTGAAAAAAAAAATAAATAAATAAATAAAAAAAAAAAAAAAAAAAGGCGATATAAATTTTAATTCAGGATCGTCATTTTTTATTCGTATAAGAAATAAGATTTTAATTCAATCATTTTAAAATGATCATTTATTCAAAAAAAGAGAAAAAAAAACAAACAAAAAAACTCAAAAAAACAAACATTTTTGAACAACGAAATATAGAAAAAAATTGGGGTTTGTTTCTGATTTAAGTTTCTTTTCTTAGTTGAACTATATATATATATATATATATATATATATATATATATATATGAGTGTTTTGGGTGGGACATTACTAAACCTTTCAATCACCAAACATACAATTAATAAGAAAAAAACATTTTTTTTTACCTTTTCTTTTTTTGTTTGTTTGTTTTTTTGGAAGGGATGTCAAAAGGGTTTTTGTCGTGATTACATGGTAGAAAGATTAATTATAGGAACGTATAGATGATGATGACTGCAACAAGGTAAATTTAATCAAATAATTCACTGAATTTCGGACAAAGTCAATAAATAATTACCAATATTTATTGATTCAATTAACGATATAAAAATAAAAAAGAAAGAAGAACGCTAATCTATCGATTCCGGGTTCGAATTCAAACAACGGCGTTCAAGCCGGGTCAATTTTTTTTGTAGGGGTTTTACGAAGTTAGGGACCAGCCCCCCTTTATTTTTAAAAAGAGGATATGATATATATTATCTATTTCTGTATTAATTATTTATTTCAAGGAATCTCATGATTCTAATTTTCAAATTATATATAAAGCATATTTTTTTATTATTTAATTTTTTTTTTCAAAATTCGATAATTCAAATTCTTTTTTTAAAACGGTAAAATTACTTGTTTACTCACACGTGCATTTAATTTTTCTTTTTTCTTGAAAATTATATCACATAAAAAATCATTAAATAAAAAAGGTAAAACTATAGTTTCTAACAATAAAATATATAATTATCAATTATTAATTAATAATAAATAAATATATATTAGTTTGTGATATCTATTTAATTACATGGATATCTTATTCCATTTTATTTTTAAAAGATCCATATAATTAAACATATATACATTTATTTTATACGATATATCTATCACAGATATTGAGCACTCTCCTGATAAAACTGCAAATATTGGCCCACCACTAACTCACCAAGTGATTATATATATATATATATATATATATATATTATATATATTTGCAAACTAGACAAAAAGGTCATAGTAAGGAATTGTTTTTGTTTTTTTAACGGGATAAAAAGGTTAAAATTTTTATCTACTGTATAGGTATGTAAAGTAATGATTCATATTTTAATAAGACTTTTTATTTTTTTATTTTTTATTGACTTACCTTCTGGTGGGAAATCATCTTCGCCGCTGTCTTCAGTGGCGGCCGAAGATTGTTTCGACAAACCGGTCCTCCATTCATTTTTCTGATTAATTTGGGACGTTGACAACAAAGAAGAATCCTGACTTTTATTGTTCAATTTATTGAAATATTCAGCGGCATATTGGACAAGATTTGGTGGTCGTTCACGTAAAACGGCCACCGTAAAACCTTGTAAAAGTTCCGTTAATCCAGGCGGGATATCGAAGCTCATGGCTTCAAAAACACACAACACAAAATTATTAATTCAATCCTTTTTTCCGGGTCTTTTAATTCCCTCTCTTTTCTTAAACAAGAAACAAAAAGGAAGAAAAAACAATCACACTAGGATTTTGTACTTCCTAAACAATAAATAGATTTAAAAATAAGTTAAATAAATACGATAAAGATATACACAATTTCTTTTTTTTTTCTTCTCTCTTTTGGGTCAATTCTTCATTAGGTTCTTCGTTTGCCTAAAAGACTTTAAAGAAATTTTTATTGTAGGGAAAGAAATGTTTTGGGTGGGTTATTTTTCTGTGAGACTTTTTATAAAAAAGAATTAATTTGATTTTAGATATTTCAGTTATCTTTTTTGTAATGTTATTTATTTTAATATATTAAATGAAATACCTACTTATTTCTAGTCAAAAGTAAAATATAGTTCTTTCTTTACTTATATTTGATATTCTATATATTATTATTTATATTGATTTTAGATGGTTCATTTATCTTTGGGGATGTTTTTTTATTTTAATATATTAAATGAAATGAAATAGCACTTATTTCAACTAAAAAGTAAAATATATTTCTTTCTTTACTTATATTATTAAACTTGTTCCTTTCTCATTTAAATGTGTGTGTGCGTTTCCAATAATTTTTCGGACAAGTCAAATAAACACATACAGGTGGGTCTCGTCGTGAATATATAAATATATTTTATATATTTTCTATGTTTTCTTTTGAAATAATAAATAAATAAGACAGGTTTTCAAATAGGATATTGATTAACTAACTTCACAAAAAATTATTTTAACTAAAAAATATCAACTTAGTAAAAAGATATTTCCCAAGTTAGACGAATCCAAAAAAGGAATTTCTTTTTTTTTTTTTTTTAATGCAAATTAACAATTTTTAAGAGTGTTTTTTTTTCTTTTAAAATTAAATTGTTGTATTGAGATTTTTGTTTGTTTAAATTATGGATATTTGAGCATTTTTGTTCTGTAATAACACGTTGTGTTTTTGCTGTTGTTAATAAAAACAAAACAAAAAAAGACCAAACCCTTCACAAGTTGTCACAAGCTTTTTCTCATCAAGGAAGTGGAGGAGATTTGAGATCTTTTCCCCAAAAATTTTATCCGGGAAAATGAATATAGAAAAACAAATATTTATAAATAAATGTAGATCTATATTACAGCAGTGATGATATTTCCTTGGTGTTTAATATCTTCCTTTTTCCTTGTTTGTCTTTCTGTTTTTTTAAAATCCGATTTTAGGCCTGTTTTTCGATTTCTTTTTTTTACATAATAAAAAAAACAAAAACAACTCCAGAAAGAAGAGGAAAAAAAAACAAAAAACAAACTCAGTACAAGTCGAAACTTTTAAAATGAATATAAATATTTTTTTTTCAAATCTCGTTTTCAAAAAGGAGAAAAGTTTTGTTTTTTTCTTTCCTTGTTTTAAATTAGGGGGTAAAGTAAAACAATGTTGCTGACTGACTGACTTTTTTTTTTTTTTTTTTTTTTTTTAAATATTTCTGTATATAAAAAATCACGTCAAAATCGACGACAAGGTTTTTTTTTCTTTGCTTTTTATAAACCAAACTGCAAATTCCTAATAAATTGAATTGTCGTCGATAATGTTATTTTGAAGCTGGCAATGGTAGGTCGTCGGCGGCGAAAATAATAATAACAATAAGGAAGAAAACCACTACCTCCATCCATCCAAACAGCATCGCCCCACGACGCTCCATGAAAATCAGACGGTGTGTTGTTATTTTGTGGGGTGGGGAAAAACAATGTTGATGATGATGATTGGTGAGGGTGTGTGTGAGAGAGAGAAAGAGAGAGAGAAAATCCGAGTTTTTCGTAGCGGTAAAAAGAAGAAAAAGAGGAGTACCACCTGACAGAGGCAAACACCATGCAATTGGGGGAGTCTCTCTCTCCTTTTTTTTTTTGTTGGTCGGTCTCTTCTTTACTTCACCTTACAGACATTAAAGCAACACCAACACTGAAAACAAGAAGAGAAAGAGAAAGAGAAGAAGAAAGAGAAGAAACGTATCACTCCGCGTCAATTGCAACAACTACTCGTGCGACGACCCAACAACACCAGACACACACACACATACACGGACTTACGCACGCGCATACATGAATTTACACACACATACACACTCATATGCACTTACACACAGACACAGCTGAGGAGGAGCATAGTCCGGCACAAGGCGAAAAAGAGGAAAGCGGCGACGGGGTGGGGGGGATCGGAGAGTGAAGATTGTGTTGCGTCAATCAAAGCGGAGGAGCAGAAAGAGGAATGGATATATTTGTTTTGAAAATTAATTTTATTTTCGAAATATTTTTCGTTTCTTACCCTGGGCTCGAACACTGTCCACTATTGCACAGCGTGCGCACACACATGTACGTACGCACACACATGTACGTACGCGCGCACACACACCCAAACTGAGTATAGTCTGGCACTCACAAGAATATAGAATCTAAGAATATAGTTATTTACTAAGCTTAGTTTAGATATGGTACAAGGCCAGAAGTATGGGGCACTCAATGAGAATCGAACTCACTAACAATGGGTCTGCAAATCTAGCTTGCTAACCAATACACCACGTGAGGTGCCCTAGAATTTCAAATATAGAGAGGTGGTAAGATGAGAGAAGAGTAGGTCGTAGTGGGAAGAGTGTGATGCGGCAGTCTACCTGGCTGGAGAGAGAGAGAGAGAGAGAGAGAGAGAGAGAGAGAGAGAGAGAGAGAGAGAGAGAGAAATTAGGAGCTGCCTGTTCGACTGCTTTGAAAAATCACACTTCGAAATTTTGGTTTTTAAAGCAAGGCTCGAACACTGACCCATTCCACCGGTTTAAAATACGAAAGCGGTACCTCTTACAAACCAGACATACACACTGACATATAAACACATAAATATATTATAGCTTATAGTGACACAACACCAAACAGGGGAGCATGAGAAGGACTGAAAATTTGGAAGATTATGTTCCGCCAATCTTTTTATTGAAGGAGAGGGAAGGCCTGCATTCGAAATCAACGTTTTCAATAAGCACCGTTTTCTAAGCAATAAATGTGACAACAATAGACACTTCGATTCACAAATGTAGTAAATTCGTGCCCTTTATTCGTGGCCTTGTGTCAGACTTGAGTTAAGCTGAGCTGAGAAAATATCAGGGCGCTTTCCGTCGAACGATGGCTACTAAGCTTGTCTCGTAGACTTACTTGTGAGATCGATTCATATTGAAACAGGAGCCCCATTATTACCGTGTTCTTGCGTCAGTAAGTTGCACTTACACATTATCTGCACACTTACACACACACTTATACACACAGACACACACACACACACACACACACACACACACACAACAATATATACAGATCTCTGCACGCACGCAAGCACACACACATATATAAAGAAATGAATATTGCACATACAAATAATGTGTTACAATATCAATCGCACATGTAACATACACAGTACACTACACACACACACACCTGTTCAACAGACACATGTACGGAACGTACGATGCATCCCTGCAAATTCCCAGTAAGACACATACATGCGTATTACTTACTTGTACACACACACACAAACACACACATACGCACACACTCTCACACACACATACGCACGCACGCATTAACTGAGATCTGTGAATGAAAGAAAGAGAGAAAAAAAACCCACCTGTACCGGCATTATCTACCCCCCACACACATATACAATGAACAAAACTCAACCCTCGATACACTACACATACGTACAGAAATACGTAACACACACACACACACACACACGCCTTTATCCATTCCCATATACAGGGTGGGGCATATTTAACAGGCAAGTCAATAACAACCTAATAGATATATATATATATATATATTTAGTATTCTGATATTGACTTTATTACTACTACTCCACCCTGTCCGTACTTTCCGACAATTAGTGCCTATCGTAGAGTTACATGTGTTTGCTTAGCAAGCTAGTGGCTGTCTACTACTACTCGTGTTGTAATAGGTTCACTTATCTCAGAGCGCCCCCCATTATCGTAACCCTATGCCAGACATAGCTAAAGCCACTATAAATATCAATCTTGCAGGTTTAATCATTTATCAAGTTTAGCCGAGTTTGGCACAAGGCTAAAACTACAGAGCACCTACTGAAGTCGAACTTGCTAATTAAATGTTATTGTTTGGTATACAGGCCTAGCTCGTTGTACGTACCACCAACCGGGCTGAATAATGTCCTTACTATTTATAATCTTATGCCAGACTTGAGTCTAGCTTAGAGCTGAATGTTAAAAGGAGAGCTAATCATGCATACAGATCATCGTAGTGAGTTTGAGCCTCACTGAGTGGTATACTAGACTAGGCTAAGCTTGCCTCCACAATTTTTTAAACATTCAAGCATGTGTCTATTGTATTGTCTATGTTGTTCACTATAATACCACCAGATGCACATTATGCCGCTGTAATTGTAGCATTAAACACCCCCCTTCCTGTCTTTATAGAGTAAATGCATGCAATTTTTACGTGCATTTAGCCAGATATAAGTGCACGTACTCAGACGCATCGTCAATGAATGAAATAATGTGCAGGTGCGCGCGCAGGTAATAAAGGACTATTTGCTCGTAAATTCCTACCATAAAAATAAACTGAACCCCCATTTTATGTCCGTGTTTTTGCAATAAATGTTTTATTTTTCTTGCACCCGTTATGTTACAATACTAAATATATTTCCTTTATCTATTGTAATATTCACTTCAATGTGCATATTCTAAAAGCTTTTATTTTGTGAGAATGCTTAGTTTTAAAGTGGGGGTTCGTTTTTACACTTCAACTTTTTACTCGTAAATTCCTACCATAAAATGCCCAAGCCTAATTTTATGGCAGGAATTTACGAGTAAAAAGTTGAATATTACCTTTTGTTGTTATTTCTTTTCTTTTTGAAAAAATCTAAAATAAAAACGTCAGATTTTAATCATCGTCGACGAAAAAACAAAATTACGGTCATAAAAGGAGGGTCCAATTTATGCCTAAATTGTAAAACGAGCCCCCACTTTAAAACTAGACATTCTCACAAAATACAAACTTTTAGAATATACACATTGAAATGAATATTAAAATAAATAAATAAAATATATTTAGTATTGTAACATAACGGGTGCAAGAAAAATAAAACATTTATTGCAAAAATACGGACATAAAATGGGGTTTCAGTTTATTTTATGGTAGGAATTTACGAGCAAATAGTCCTTTATTACCTGCGCGCGCATCTGTTTGGTATACCGACATATACAAATCGAAGTCTTTTTGACATGTACGTTTCGTTGCACATTTTGTTAGTGAAATCGATCACTAATTAGGACTGAGCCTATTCTAGTAGTGACGACCTCAAGTGAATTTAATAGGTTTGAATTCCGAGTTTTCCTTCTCTTAGACTGGTTGCCTAACCAAGATTAAAGAGCCCAGTCTGTCCATACTATTTACCCATAGCTGGAGGGAGAGTAGTTGGATTCATACTTTTCCCAAGGGTATTATTAGCGCTATGTGAACTGTAGCTTCGTCCGGGATTTGAACTCGGGGCGACGAGTCCATTTCCTACGAACGACTCTAACCCTTACACCACGGCCTCCAACTTCAACGATTTGCAAGTTAAATCTTTACAAGATCCCCTATTCTAATGGCCTTGTACCTGACAGATTTAGATTTAGTATCCATACTGACTACAACTATATATACACACGCACATATTGGAGCAGTTGCAATAAAAGGGTGTTACTGTTTGCAGTGGTGGAACAAAGGGGAGTTAGGTAGGGGTGGCTGCCCCCCGGGTGCAGCTTCAGGGAGCGCAAAATCGCCTTAACCCAAAAGCTGTTGCTATAGCATTGAAATATATTGCCTAACTTTTGCCACTAGCAAAAATACTAAATTAAAATTTTGAGATAAAATAACTGATGCATTATAAAATTCATTAATTGTTAAATCAATACTGAAAATTTCATTAAAATCGGATAATTACCCGATTTTTGGTAAAAAATTTTTTTTCCATCCCAAATGTTACGTTAAAATTGTAAGCAAGCGCCTAAAACCATTGAAAAACAGCCAAAATGGCAGATCGTGTCGAAATTGACCAAAACAAATAGTTTTAAATCTTTTAAAAATAAACTGCATATGTAATTATATTTTTCTTTTTTTTAATGATGGTTATTATGTTACTACTTATCGATTTAGACAAAGTTTAACCTTAAATAATAGATTTAATTATTCTTAATTCGCTTTTAAAACTCGTAGTATCCGATTTTTTTTTTGCCAGTCCCTATCCTGAACTATGCGTAGAATTTATAAGTGGGTGGATAGGTGAAACTTTGAAAAATCTGAATTAGTATTTATTAACCACTGGAGGGGGGGGGGCATCGGGACGAACTCTTGAACCCCCCCCACCCCTGGATAACGATTTTGGCACCCCACTGGGTGTTGAAGCTGGACTCGCAATCGTGAGTCCAGCTCGTGAGTCTGATGGTTGGTGAGTCCCTCGCTTTTAGGGCCTGTTGTCACATTTAGTTTTAAGTTTGGCACGAGGTCACGATTCTGGAGCGCTCTCTCGATCGGATTTAGTATCGATCAGTATAGCCTTATGCCAGACTTGAGCTATATGAGAGCAGTCGTTTTATGTCAGACAATAAATACAGAAATACTGAATATCTTGCTCAAGTCTGGCATAAGGCTATATTGATGAAGCGCTAATAATATCCACTCACTCTAACAGACTGGATCGCTAAACACGGAATTATGCAATAACTCTGTACCCTCATATTTCCAAGTAGTGAACAGATACATAAAAGCTTGTGAGTTCGATCCCAGTAGGGAGTGCGTTAATCTAATAGCCTTGTGCCTGACTAGAGCACATGTTGTAACTAAGGTATATGCACGGGTATGTTTATACTAATAATTAGTAATACTTATATTTCCTCAAAGTCTTATGTTCACAAGATAATGATAGCTTAGTTTTATGTTTGGCACAAGGCCACAATTCTGGAGCACTCTCTCTCGATCGGATTTAGTATCGATGATTTGATTTACAAGTTAAACCTACTAACCAATCATAATCGGCTAAATCGGTCGAAAAATTAGGGTGACCCAGAAAAAAAGAACCCACAAATTTTGTAATAAAACTGTTAATTTTAACGGGGGTTAGGGTTATGGGTTAGGGTTAGTTTAATGGGAAAATAAATAATTTGGGTTCTGTTTTTTTTTCTGGGTCACCCTGTAATATGTTTTAATTTTCCGACCGATTTGCAAGTATAGCCTCATAATCCTACAGCAAGTACCCTATTGGTATTTTCTAAAAAAAAAAAAAAAAAAACAAACAAAAAAACTACATAAGTTTGGCACAAGGTCATTAGAATAGAGCACTTAGTGTGGACCAAACTTGCTAATAATAATAGCCTGCGAGACGAGAGCTCACTACGCTCGATAGTAGGCATGATCTGATACATTTACTTGTAGAATAAGAAGGACAACATAAAAAGATGGAAATAACCCACCTCCCCATATTCGGCATTTAAGCTGGTCCTAGTCTGACACAAGGCTAAAATAGAGCACTCACTTGAGAGATTATATAATGAACACTACTGGTCTACAGCAGGCGCCCAAAGAAGTATTTTGTTGAAGATAATATTACTTACATTAAGCAATATTGGACAGACGCTTGCCATAGTTCACAGACCGGTCATAATTAGTGTTAGTGAGTTCGATCCCTACTCGGAGCACCACCCTAGTTAGTCTTGATCTTTTACTTAGTACTGTATTCCGTACGTACCAGTCCCCCCCCACACCTAGTGCTAAAAACTAAGCTATATTTAATTATTAACTAACTTTAAATTTACTAAATTATTTAGTACTAAATAAATACCGAAAAATTCCTATACATAAGGTTTGGATACCTAACTTAAACTAGCAGTAAAATTAGTACGTTCGTTTTTGCAGACCAAGTGTGTGTGAGTTCGATCCTGCCCGACTACTGTGGTTTTTATGCCATGCTAAGAAAAAAAAAACCCAAGCTGAATAAATAACTCTACTTGTGCAACATGTTACTCTATTTACACACGTACATTCTATGAACGATTGAAGTTACACACGGGAAAACATGCCGACAAGAAAAGAAAAGAAAAAATTAAAACACACACGCACACGCACACACACACACACACACACGCACACACACACGCAAGCCGATAATGTTACAAGTTACAACAGACACATACATACACGCCATAAGCTTCCATTATTACGCATAGAGAGTAGCACACATAACACATTGCACGGAAGAAATGCGAATCACGTTTTCGATAGTAGATAAAAAGAATACTGCATTAGAATTTGTATTTCGATCAGAACAGCATTTGCCATTGATTTTTTCGACTGCCAAGCGGATTTTTTGGGCGCATTTCGTGCTGGTATGTGGGGACTAGTTTTTAGCGTGTGTGCGGCGATTCACATCGGCCATTGTCAAGTTATGGCGGTGACACGGCACAACGGCGGGAGTTAGGGGAAAAGAGGGGGAAAAGAAAAAAGAGAGAGAAAAAAAAAAAGGAAATATTTCACTCGGCTTCTCTCTCTCTCTCTCTCTCTCTCTCTCTCTGTCTATCTATCTATCTATCTATCTATCTATCTATCTATCTATCTATCTCTACCTCTGTCTTTCGTTCTCATTTTTTTCCTGCTTTTCGGCCGGTGACATTTATTTTTGATTTCTTTCTGACGTCGTCCGATCTACATTTATTTTATTTTATTTTATCTATCTATCTATCTATCTATATTATTATTATTATTATTATTATTATTATTATTATTATTATTATTATAATAATAATAATAATGATAATGATAGTAATAGTGATAATTATTATTATTATTATTATTATTATTACTATTAATGATAATAATAATAATAATAATAATAATAATAATAATAATAATAGTAATAATATAAATAATAATAATAATAATCTATTTATTTAAAATTTTTGGAAGTATTTAAATTGAATTTAAATACTTCCAAAAATTTAATAAATTCAATAAATTTAATAAATTTAATAAATTCAGATAAAAAGAAGAAAAAAAAAGTCAATATCGGAGATTACTTGTTTTAAGTACACCGGCACTGACACACACACATACACACACACATATATACATACACAAACATACGCACACACACACACACACTCACACACACACACACACACACACACACACACACACACACACACACACACTTTATATTTCTTTCTTTTTGTGGTTTGTAGGTCTTATAATATACAGTATATCATCATCTGCTATGACTGATCGGGTAACGAAACTATGATCTATTTGAAGAAGCTCGTTTCTAGCCGCAAACATTGTCGTCTGCTTGTGGAAGGGGATCTCATTGCTCATTTGGTTAAAAAAAAAAACAAAAAACGATCTGATGCTTCCACCCCCAACTGCACACAAAGGTTGGTCAGCCATTCAGATCAAGTGACAGCAAGCCCCCCCTTAAATTACCCCCCTCCCCTATCTCTCACCAGTATTCCCGCAGATCTTTTTTTTTTTCAGCAGTGCTTTGGTCTATATTGTTTCTCTTCCTCTCCGAAATTTTTTTTTTTTTTAAATTCTTCCGATTCATTTTTCAAGAATTTATTTGGAACACTTCCGGGTGCAACAACGATTATGGGCACTACCTTAATTCGAATCTTCTACAGGTTTTGCAGTTCCCTTTCAGCTCTTATGTAAGAACAACTGTAGATTAAAATAAAGTAAAGTCGTCAGGGTGGCCTAAAATCGGTATCAGCCAGGGAGTCTATCCTCTTTTCACTAGCGCTAGACCAAGGAGCCAAAAGGAAGGAGAGACAACAGCAACTCCAGCAAGCATCACCGTTTGTTTGCAATCACTGCACCAGAGATTGCCATTCAAAAATTGGTCTGCTCAGCCACTCACGCAGTTGCAGATAAAAAAAAAAGGAAAAAAGTGGACACTACGCCATCGTCTTCAATACACGGAAGGATGAAAAAAAAAGGTATACAATACATAAACCTATATCAAGCATCTCTATGCAGATTCTGGATACCGTGCAGAAGACCTGATGATGATAAGGCTTTGCTCCTGTGTGATCATTATGGGTGTATCTCTCTTCGCTTTTAGACACGCACCTTTCAGACACTAATGGCTTTTTTGGTTTATTTACTTCTGAGTACATATTGGCCATGTGGAATTTTTTTGTTCCCCAGGTGTTTTTAAAAAAAAAATGTTTAATCCTTGTATTTTAGCGGGGGAATCCTCGTGGAGTAGTTGCAAATGTACTGGACTGTGATATCATAGTAAGCGAGTTCGTACCCCAGTCGTGCTATTATGTTCACTTTCTGACTAAGAATGACCCATTCATGAATTTGGGTGATTTGGGTCATTCCATTCCTTGAGTTCTGATTGGCTGCTTGACTGCTTGATTTGAAGGACATTGTGGAGTCTTATATATATCCTGTCATTCTGCAGTAGACTTTGTGACATTCGGGTTTGTATTTAAGTTACAACCGTTTGTTGCCTTGTCTTCCCAGTTCGACGGTAATTGGAACTTTAATTATTCTTCAATACCCTTGGGAAAGGTATGAACTCTCTTATCCCTGCGCCCAGGAATCTCAAGGTTTCGGGTTCGATATCGGTCCCCGCCAAGTCAGAACATGAGTAGCATTAAGTTTGTATTAAGAATAGTTACTTAATACCTATAATTGTTTACTAAGGATTATTTGAAATTATATCAGCGCATGAAAACAAATATTTATTATTAAAAAGAAATAATTACTTGAAACCTTATAACTGAGTATGATTTATTAGTATTAGGTTGGAATACTTGAAACCATACAACTATGTACAAAATATTAGATGGGAATACTTAAAACCATACAATTGTGGGTATTTGCCTCATACCCCACTTGTATTGACTGGGCACAAGGCATCGTTTTAACGTGGGCCCATCCACAAGCCGAAGCTCATGGGTGGGAAAGAACAAAAATTGCGTCGATCCTTTCAACATTCCCCCTCAAGAAGGGCGCCTCAGGCACTGGGCAATAAACCCAGGCCCGTATCTTTAAATCAAGGGGGCAGGTATTGCCTGGGGGGATAGCCCCCTGGGATCGACGTTATTAATTCAAACACACCGTCCAGTGGCCGAAGCACACCGGACCCCCGTCCCGAAGGACGGGTTGGAAGCATACAATTGTGTTTGGTTTGGTTTGTTTTACGGCATATCAATCCTTTTCGGGTCATTTAATGCCAAAATAAGTCATTTTGATAAAAGTTTCTATGTTTCAAGTTCTTAATATATTCAAATTGGTATAAATAATTTTCATTAACTTCATTTGGTTCAGTTTGGTTCGTTTAATGGTATAATAACCCTGTGGGTTATTTAATGCCAAAAACTTTAAAAGTGTGAGATAATAGTTGGTACTTTACAGTTGTATTTTGGTAGATATATTTTATGTATGTATTTTATATCTGATTCATAATTTTCTATATATTTTTTATTTCTTTCAAGAAGGATAAAATGTCATATTTCTATTTGATAGGAATACTTCGTATCATATAACTGTGAACCAAACAAGTTCACAAATGTAAATATAAACGTACAAGGAACGGGATTCCCTAACCCCTAGGCAAAAGATAACCCCAGACAGGTTGACTTGCCGTTAAAATCAATCAATTCATTGTGAAATCGAGTTATTGATTTCTTTATAAAAGAGTTATTAAAAAAAAAAACTTTTCCCCCGAACGGCAAACCCCAATCCTGTTTATCATATATACGGTAGACGGCGGTGGGTGAGGGTCTTAATGTCTTTGGTATGACGTTAAATTCTATCTGATGATGAAGTTCCAATTCTAGAGCTCTGGGGAATACGGAGTACCCCTTCATCACCATTACTCCCAGGTTCACTCTGAGGGTCTTAATGTCTTTGGTATGACGTTAAACTCTATCTGATGGTGAAGTTCCAATTCTGAAGCTTTGGAGGAATGTGGAGTACCCCTTCATCACCATTACTCCAGGTTCACTCTGAGGGTCTTAATGTCCTGGATATCATGTTAAACTCTATCTGATGGTGAAATTCCAATTCTAGAGCTCTAGGGAATGTGGAGTACCCCTTCATTACCATTTACTCCCAGGTCCACTCGAACCTAGAGTGGTAGTACCTGTTAGGGTCCCATCTGTAAGTATTAAAACGTGTTTAAAAAATTGAGTTTGAAAAAAAATATACAAAAACGAATACCCAATAAGAATGAATAAAACAAAATGTCTTCGGCATAAAATAACCCAACAAAGGTTGACATGTCGTAAAATCCAACCAACCAACCAACCAACCTGAACGTTAACAAGTGATGGCAGCAAACTCGTGTTCAAGTATTGCCATTGCTTGATATAGTAACAATAATAATAATAACAAAAAAAAAAGAAAAAAAATGTTCAACAGTTCAAACAATATAATAGTGAGCTTCAAAAAAGTTCCACAATGAGCTGCACGAAAGTGGCTCTTTAGTCCTGCCAAAGTCTTGCACATCTTCCCACAATTACAGGTATTTCCAGGGAGCACAGGGTATTTTATTCGGCAGTGCCTGGACGGGCGCCGGGCAGCAAAGGCCGCCGCCTTAGCAACCAGAAAGCACCTAGCTAGCCAGCAAGCACCGTGCTCTCGCTCCGCAGTCCAGGAGAGAGTAAAAACCCTCCGTGGTGAAAGGGAGGAGGGTGGCGTCTCAACACTGCCGAGCTGGGGCTTCCGACCCGCCGATGCACAGATTGGTGACTGATCAGGCCAGCTTTGCTCATACATAGCCTTCCACACTGGTCACATAGTAGACCGATTTGAAGCCCTTGATTGTCTATTTTTTTATTCTTGCGAATATCTCTTTTCACCTGATCATGCTGTATACGGTTGGTCTCAAACTTTTCGTGCCCTCCTGTAAAGCTCTTCTCCATCATCAGTAGCATCCAATCAGATGTGGTATCTAAATAAATTTTTTTTATCCACTAATAATTGTTTTGTAGGTCAAAACAAATTGGATTAAACCTTTGCCATTATTGCTTCCAGCAAAAGACGGTCAACATCCTCTTTCGAACAGAACTACTTATGACAAGTCATTAATTTTCTTTAGTTAATATCCATTTTATTTCAGCTATAATCCAATTGATAGTCTCGAAGTTATAGGTCACAACTGGTATTGCTAGAGAATTTATAGCCATCATTTTATTACTAGTACAGTTGTACCTTGACTTACGAGTGACCCAACTTACGAGCTTTCCGAGTTACGAGTTGTCACTCGGTCCAATTTTTTGCTTTATGTCGAGAGCTAAAATTTGAAGTACGTGCGAGCTTCAGATACGCTTATGTTAATTCAGTTTGTTTAATGCTTCTTCTTTCGAATGGAAAAAGTTTTTTCAAGATAATATTAATTTTTATGAAAGTTTCATTGTGTTAAATATGGGGGGGGGTCACTGGAAAAATTGGTGGTACCTAAATAAGCCCTTTAATCTTAACGGTTTTTAGAAAAAAAAAATGAAAGTGGTGACTTAATTAAAAAAAAAATCTGTCTATTTATTTATTATTAAAATTATATTTTCAAGTTACATACATTAGAATCATGTTTATTTGATGTTTGTTTAATGTTTAGTGTTTAAACAATAAACTTTATATAAGTTGTTCAACTAACTCGTATTTTTACTTTTAAAATTTTATTATCGTTTTATATATTACTTGTTATTGTAATTTTAGAAACAATTATATAAAAAGATGTTTATTTAATTTATGGAAAATAATACTATCTATTTTCCACCTTATGCAAATAATAAACATAATAAGTCCAAAACAATTCTAATTATCTCCCTTTGTCTATAGCGACAGAGCCCTAATGACTTAGCCATAAACTGATGAGAAAATTCATGCGATTGGCTAAGGGCCTTTGTCGGCGACCAATCAGAGCACACGTTACGAGGCTCAGTTTGGACCGCCAATTTTGATAGTGAAAACTGCTATCACACCCTCTTGCCGCTGGAATCTATCTCAGAAGGACGTAAATTTATACTCCAGGCGTTCACGGAACGAGAAGAAATTGGAACAGCTAAGGCAGGGCCGCTGTCCGCGTAAGAGGCGACTAACCAACTAGCAAGACTAGACTGGATTTCAGATAAGTCCGCGATAAGTATCAAATCGCAAACAACTCACAAACAACTCACAACTTGAACATTTACAAACATTACACATTGTAAACTTACACAAACACTTGTACCAACTTACATTGTATTTGTATTGTATTGTATTGTATTTGTATTGTATAACTTTATCTTGCTACGATAAAGCCTCAGTTTTGATTATAAGCCTTGTGTGTCGTTAACTATTCTTTACAGCATCTAACTGAACTGTTTTCTTATAAATTGCCGTAGATTGTATTTCCCATGTAAAAGTTCACTAAAAACATTCAAACTTCCAAATTTATTACGCCAAAGAAAAATATTATTCCTGAATAAATGAACATCAAAATATATTGCAGCACATAATTCATTGCATTTTATTTTATTAGGTCTATATACAATACAATGTAGGAAGCGCGTGGTGTAATGGTTAAAGTCATGGGAAATGGACACGTCGCCCCGAGTTCAAATCCTGGACGTGGCAATTGCATTTCACTTAGCGCTAATACCCTTGGGAAAGGTATGAATCCTACTCTCCCTCTAGCTATGGATAAATAGTAGGGCAGATTGGGCTCTTTAACCTTGGTTAGGCAACCGGTCTAGGAGAAGGAAAACTCTGAATGCAAACCTGTTAAACTCCGCTTAAGAAATTGACCTTGTGTCGCATCCTGTTCGTGCGGAGGGGTTGGTAAAAATATAAATATGGAATTGCAAAACAATTATTTCTTTTTCTTTTTACGTGGGGATTCTTATGGAGCACCCAGCGAGTATTGTACTCTCTATTTAGTAGTAAAGGATCTGCAAGACTAGCTTGCTAACCATTATACCACTGTTTTTTTTATTTGTTTTTCTCCTCTACCCAGGTGACACCGGGTAGTTGCTTCTAGTCTTTAAAAAAGTAATCTAAATGTAACTATTGAATTTTATATTATGTCCTTTCAATAATTATCCCAATATTATCACACCAATATCAACTCACTATAATGCAGAATCAATGGGAGGCATGAACCTGTTTCCCTGGAATTAAACGATCCCATCTTGGTGGTGGGGGTGAGGGGAAACAGTGACACTCGAAGTGTGTTCCTTATATCCAGTCTACTCTGTAATCATGGAAGACTAATGAAAATAAACTACGTATAATTCTAAACAAGTTTATTATTTCTTTGCGACCCGTTACCAAATGATTCACAGCTAAAGATATACATTCAACTATTCTCCCTCCAGCTATGGGTAAATAGCAGTGCGGACTGGGCTCTTTAACCTTGATTAGGCAACCAGTCTGGGAGAAGAAAAAAATATGAATTCAAACCTTTTAAACTCCACTTAAGAGATTGATCATATGTCACATGCTGCACGTGGCGGATATATATAGATAAGTGTGGCGGAAGTGCTCATATTTGAAACTACCACATAACTTTTTTGCAACATGAATGTTTTTTTTAATAATTCATATCACTTTTTTGCAACATCAAGGTTTTCGTTTTGAATTCATATGACTTTCGTCTCCGCTCTTGATAGTACGGAGTATAAACAAGCTCTGAAGAGGATTTTTATAAAATCGAAATATTGTTCAATATTAGCTATGAATATGTTATAAAATGTTTTCACTTTAACAGCATATTGTGTTGTTTTCATATTCTTTTATCTATACTCAGACCGTTGGATTCATTTCCTTTCTTTTAACTTTATATATATATATATATATATATATATATATATATATATATATATATATATATATGGATGTTTGTTTATTTTAGAAGCATTGTTGAATAAAGTATATATTAAATTTTTACTTGAAGGCACTTACAATGCATGTATCGCATAAGATTTGATACTTTTTCTTATAGAAAATGAACTTGACAAGTGTAATCCCGGCAAAGGATCGCTCGGTGTGTAGAATATCGTACAGACTGTTTCGACTTTATTAAGTCTCATCAGCGATATACACTAACGACTTCCTTCGGACAGAAATCGAAACCGGGACCTCAGGAGGCATAGTCAAACACTATACCGCCTTGGCCACAGTACACAGCTAACAATCCCTGCGAAATTAACCTTGTCAAATGATACTACACGCCTCTACCATAATAGGTAAGGGGGCGTTGAGAGAATAATAACAACAAACAGGCCTCATGCCCTTCGGCGAAGTGAATAAGATTTTTGGATGTTTGTTTATTTAAATAATATATATATATATATATATATATATATATATATATATATATATATATATATATATATAAACTCCAATTTAAACTACATTCCATAATTGAGTAAATAAATCAAAACAGGTTGTTTACGCTCATTATAAATGTCATGGGTGTATTTAAGTTATTATAAACAAATTATCAAAATTAAAGATATCGTACTAAGCTGAATTTGTTATTTCCCATGTTCATCTCACAGTTCAATACATTTGACACACTGTTTCTCAACTATGTCAGCCACAAGGCAGATCGATTGATTAAGTTATTTATTTTTATTGAATAGAATTTCTCTAGATTCTTCAACGCAAATAATATGAGAGATCTATTTGAGAATATTAACATGGATGACATTTTATCCTTCTTGAGAGAAATAAAAATATACAGAAAATTATGAATCAGATATAAAATATATCCATGAAATACATCAACAAAAATACAACTGTAAAGGAATCTTGAGTACCAATTTTTATTTCACACTCCAAGAGATTTGGGCATTAGATAACCCACAGAGTTATTACATCATTAAACAAACCAAACCAAACCAAACCAAATGAAGTCAATGAAAATTATTTAAACCGATTTAAATCATCCAGTTATCCTGAAATAGAAACATCCAAATCATCACAGTGTGTGAAGTTTTCGCTCCAACCAGAAATATATATTTCAACGCAAATAATATGAGTGATCTGTTTGAGAATATTAACATGGATGACATTTTATCCTTCTTGAGAGAAATAAGAATATACTAAAAGTTATGAATCAGATATAAAATACATCCACGAAATATATATACAAAAATACACCTGTAAAGGAAACTTGAATACCAACTTTTATCTCATACTCTAACAGATTTTTTGGCATTAAATAACCCACAGGGTTATTACACCATTAAACAAGCCAACCCAACCCAACCCAACCCAACCCAAACCAAACCAAACCAAATGAAGTTAATGAAAATGATTTATACCAAAGATATTAAGAACTTGAAACTTGAAAGCTTTTATCAAAATGATTTGTTTCGGCTTTAAATGACCCGAAAAGGGTTGATATGCCGTAAATCAAACCATTCCAAACCAAACCAAACCAAACCAAACCAAACCAAACCAGATTTTGGTTCATTTTACAAGTTCTTCCTTGTTTTATATTAAACTTTCTTAAACTTTCCCTAAACTTAAATTTAAACAACTTTGTTTTCTTTATAATTGAGTATATATAGGTGGCGTCTGGTGTAATGGTTATTGTCATAGAAAACGAACTCATCGACCCGAACTAGACGATTCTGCTTGCATTTCACATCACAATTTCTGGGCAACATCAAAATTTCCTTAAACTTCAATTTAAATGGAGGCGCGTTGTGTAATGGTTATCACCGTAGGAAATGGATACGGCGACCCGAGTTCAAATCCTGGACGAGGCTGTTTGCATTTCTTATATCGCTAATACCCTAGGGAAAAGTATGCATTCAACTAATCTCCCTCTAGCTATGGATAAATAGTAGGACAGATTGGGCTCTTTAACCATGGTTAGGTAACCAGTCTAGGAGAAGGGAAGCTCTGAATTCAAATCCGTTGAGCTCAGCTTTAAAAATGACCTTGTGTTACATCTTTGGCTGAATACATACAAAGATAAATTTGGCATTAAATAACCCAGGAAAATTGACATGCCATTAAAACAAAGAAACCCAACCTCTCTCTTTATTTTGTAGTTAAGATAGATTAGCTGAAAAAAACAAAACAGACCCCGTTAAACTCCGCTTAAGAAAAATGGGAGAATTGTATATGAAGAAAAGGGAGTAACCGGTGTCGGCCTGTCGTTGGTTCCGGGATGTGTGAAAACATTCAAGAAATGGCGAGGGGCCCATATACAACCAACAATTCTCCAATTTTTTCGCAAGTCCTCTACTAAAACCACACATCATTTCACATCATGTTCTGATGAAGATTTACTAAAATCGAAACATTATAACGTCAACTTCACTATCAAGAATAAAACTCATCTTTTGGAATACTTCGTGTTTTTTTCTAATTTTCTACATATTTGAGTGTATATATAATACACACAAAGCGATGTGTGTATTAAAACAGTTAAAATCCCCTTCCCATTCTGTAAGTGAAGACAGCCTAATGGTTAAGGTGCCGGACTGACACCCAACCGATCGGATTTCAGCTGTAGGTAGCTTACAAAAATGTCTAGCCACACTGAAGAGACTTGATAAGTCGAAACACGTGTCTGTGGATGACCCTATATATATATATATATATATATATATATATATATATATATATATATATAATTATCGACCCCTCCTTACGAGCAGGATTCGACACTAGGTCAATTTCTTAATTCAGAGTTGTCCTTCTCATAGACTAGGTTACCTAGCCATGGTTAAAGAGCCCAGTCTGCCCTGTTATTTACCCATAGCTTGAAGGAGAATTGGATTCATACCTTTCTCAAGGGTATTAGCGCCATGTGAAATGCAAACAGATTCGTTCTGGAATTGAACTCGGGTCAACAAGTCCATTTCCCATGACTCTAACCATTAGACCACGCGCCTCCATAAATGTGTGTATATAAACACTTTGTTTAAACTGACTGTAAATGTCACGAGTTCTTTTAATAGAAACAACAAAAAGATATTATGAAGATATAATCGAAATGATCCTCATTGCGGTGTATTGATATTTATTAAGCCGAGCTTAGTAGGGCACAATGCCAAAAAATAAAAAGAATCTGTGAAGCAAAAGAGTTAATCTTCAAAGCAGCAAAAGCCTGTCGGCCTTGAAAATCAGCATTGACTTTTACGTTTAGGATCAAACACACAAATGTCGGCGGCGGCGTAAAAAAAACAAAAAAACAAAAAAAAAAAAAACATGTTTTTGGTCACGTGGCTGACACCGGTCACATTGTAACATTGCTTTTATTATTTATTTATAGTGCATCATCATCATCATCATCATCATCATCATCATCAGCATCTTCATCTTCATCATCTTCATCATCATCATCATCCTCGTCTTCATTGCCGTCATCGTCGCGTCCTCCTCCTCGTCGTAGTCAGCCTCCTCCTCCTTATCATCATCATCATCATCATCATTGCGTTGTCGTCGTCCTCCTCATCGTCGTAGTCAGCCTCCTCCTTCTCTTCATCATCATCGTCATCGTCTTTGTCCTCATTGTCGTCGGCGTCGCCCTTCTCCTCGTCGGCATCCTCTTACTCGTCGTCGTCAAGCCTCACATCATCATCATCACCATCACTATCATCGCCAATATTTGCCTTAAGAGGGTGTTGAGCGTCTAAATTACGGCGGGATTTCGATGACAAGATCAGAGAGAGAGATAGATAGAGAGAGATAGAGAGAGAGAGAGAGAGAGAGAAGAGAGAGAGAGAGAGAGAGAGAGAGAGAGAGAGAGAGTCAAAATGTCACAGTTTATGTCACAGTTTATCTTCTTTTTTGTAGCATCGATCTAAGCTCTCTAGATTTGACAAAAGTAATCTATACTCACCATACATTGTTTGTTGGCTGGTTAATTTGGTCGTCTTGTTTCGCGGCTGGTTAATTTGGTTGTCTTGTCTCGCGGCCTATCAAACCATTTTCGGTCGTTTAACGTCGAACCAAGTAATTTTGATATCAGGCTGCTTACAGTACCTGCTATTGCTCAAATGGTCACTAATCCAAATATTGAATCGGTTCATTACTTCGGTAATCTAGCGAGAACCGGTATTTTCAACGTGAATTAACGATAAGCCTCAATGTTTGTAGTGTCAAGGGAACTGCTTAAAAATAAATGGTAAAATTATCTATTTTCCATTGGAGAGAAAATTAAACCTATCCATACCAATATGTGTATACTTTTCCATTTATCTTTTCAACACCCCCCCCCCAACACAAACACACACACATATATATATATATATATTAGGATTGTTTGTTTGTTTTGTTTTACGGCATATCAACCTCAGTAGGTCATTTAATGCCGATAAAGTTTTGAAATAAATCAATTCTTAATGGAAAATACAATTTATTTATATATACATTTTTCTAATTAACCCATAGATGGGACCCTAACAGGTACTACCACTCCGGGTCAGAGTGGACCAGGGAGCAATGGTGATGAAGGGGTGCTCCACATTCCCCAAACCTCCAAAACTGGAACCTCACCCTCAGATAGAGTTTAACGTTATTCCCAGGACATGTAGAGCTGCAGCCACCGCCTTCTAGCACCCATATGATAAAAAGGGTTGGGGCTTGCCATAAGGGCAACAGGGTTGGGAAAATCATATAGGTGCTAGGGCTTGACGTGGCCAGCCGATTGATCGGAGGGGGCCTCTCCGACCGCCCGTCTAGCCCAAGATAGGGCCAAAGTGGAGTATTGCATGTCATGAACTGCTTATCCACCTGGGTTCTATCCTTAAGTATCACGGGTCGCCACCCACGGCCCACAGGTGGCCCCATTGGGGAGTCTTACCCCTCTGCAGAGGTGCAGTCGGTGCATTCTAACGCCCCAGCCGACAGGGCGGTATATATTAGGAGTAAAATTATTTATTGACTTCCCTATTCTGTTCGACCCCGATCTCCCTCACCCTCACACTACCCCATCCCACCCCCACGCAGATAAAATACTTTTAAAAAGCTAAATATAAAATGTGGCCAGTATTCGAATTTCTAAGTGCAAGTTTCGGCATGATAATTTTCTGTCTTGTTGATTGACGTAAATCTTTTCACATTTACACTTAAGAAAGCAATTTTAACAAGTTCGTAAAAAAAGAGCAAATTTCAAAAGTCGACGTTAACGAAAAGTTTGTTTCATTGTGGTTGGATTACTTATGACTTTTTCTAAACACATAAACAACACAAACCTTCAAACCTTTAAAAATAGATCTAAAAAAAAAAAAAAAAAGAAAAAAAAAGTAAGGTCGGAATTTGATTCGGTGGTACAAATGTAGAATAGCGCGCAAGAGATAATATCATTGGAATCCCATTTTACGTATAAATATTATTGGATTATAGAAACTCCCAGAGTAGCCAAACCCTAACCCTAACACAGACCCTAACACTGACCCTAACCCTAACCCTAACCTTAACCCTAACACTTACCCTAACCTAAATAAACTAAAAGAAAAGAACCCTAACTTTAAAAGAATATAGAAAGAAAAAGGTCGGAATTTGATTTGGCGGTACAAATGCACAATAGTGCGCATGATATAATATTATTGGAATCTCCTTTTACGTATAAATATCATTGGATTACAGAAACTCCCGAAGTAGCCTAGGTACAACTGCAGAATAGCGCGCAAGAGATAATATCACTGGAATCCCATTTTACGTATAAATATCATTGGATTACAGAAACTCCCGAAGTAGCCAAACCCTAACCCTAACACTGACCCTAACACTGACCCTAACACTGACCCTAACCCTAACCCTAACCCTAACACTGGCCCTAACCCTAACACTAACCCCAACACTAACCCTAACCCTAAAACTAACCCTAAACCTGACCCTAACCCTAACCCTAACCCTTACCCTAACCTAAAAGAACTAAAAGAAAAGAACCCTAACTTTAAAAGGATATAGGAAAAAAAGGTAGGAATTTGATTTGGTGGTACAAATGCAGAATAGTGCGCAAGAGATAATATCATTGGAATCTCATTTTACGTATAAATAGCATTTGATTACAGAAACTCCCAAAGTAGCCAAACCCTAAACCTAACACTGACCCTAACACTAACCCTAACCCTAATTTTAGCAGTTCAAAGCTTTCGGGTACTGCCGTGAAATGTAGTGCTTTTTATACGTAATCTAATAATATTATATCTTGCGCACTATTCTGAGTTAGTACAGATTTGGCTTTAGATTTGAAGATCTTTAATAGAAAAAGAATCAGGTAATTTTTGATTCCCTTCAGAAATGCAGGTAAGTAAAAAAAGTTGTCGGGTGGCCTAAAGTCGGTATCAGCCATACAGCGAGGGAGTCTATCCACTTTTCAGTAGCGTTAGACCAAGGAGATTGTTTTTTTAGCGTCTGAGGTGGAGCGCCACACCTACCATCAGCTCATCAACAAATCCCTGTGCTGCTCATACGCTGAATTGGCGAGGGCCGGTATCGAACCAGGAACCTTGAGGTTCTCAGTCGAACACTCTACGGATTGAGCAAAACCGGCCCTTTTGTGACGTAAACTGGGACGTAGTTTTGGTTGCAGAAAGAAAGACACCCAATCTTCATTACTAATAGATTTATCCTTTGAATATTTTGACTCGTATTTCTTTCATCTTAATTTCCGGTCTTTTCTATCCAACTATCGTTGCAAATGGTACGAGTCGTGTTCGGCGTTAGAACTTTTAATTTCTTTCGTCCAAAAAGTCCAAAATGGTGTCTTAAGTTTATTCGACTTTACATAACCTTTTTCTTATTATTATAATTCGATTATAATTATTATAATTCGATTTTTGGTGTGAATATTTTCATTTTACCGCTGCCACCATGTTGTAATATTTGAAGAAGACAAGAGACACTTGTATTGATTTCAAGACGCCATGATCTATTCTGGGAGTGGATATGTGCCTGAGACTTAGGTCAATAACTCTTAAGGGATTATCATTAGTTTTTCACATCAGCATTAGCTGATGGTATCTCCCTGGAGTCTAAGAGACAACAAGTCTCCTCAGGTCTCCAGGACACTTCTGAGTATTCTCGCAGATTGCAACAGAGCAGTAGTCTGGATGGTCTCAATTCTTCCTATGATTTCCAGATTTTCCAGTCTTTTTTCTAAGCTTTTTGGGACCGTTCCAAGTGCACAATCTACAATTGGTATCACTTTGACTTTCATATTCCATAACTTTTTCAGTTCCCTGGCAAAGTCCAGATATTTGTCCATCTTTTCGTTTTTCTTCAGCTTCACCCTGTGATCTGCTGGAAGTGCAAAATCCACCAGTTGACAAGTTCTTTCTTTTTTGTTAATCAATACTAGGTCTGGTCTTCTTGCTGGGATAAGGTGATCCGTTTTTATCTCAAAGTCCCAGAGAATTTTATGCGTTTCGTTCTCAAGAACAGATTCTGGTTTATGCATATACCATTTTGTTGTGTGGTCAAAATTAAATGTTTTGCATAATTCCCAGTGGATCACCTTCCCAACCCAGTCGTGTCTAGTTTTGTATTCTCGTTGTGCTCGTTTGCTACATTCGCAGAGTATATGGTTTACAGTCTCATCTCTATTACCACAAAGTCTACATTTACTATTTAGTTGGGTCTTATCTATTTTCGCTTTTATATAGTTTGTCCTTATGGCATTATTTTGTGCAGCAATTATTAGTGATTCTGTTTCTCTTTTGAGGTTTCCTTTTCTTAACCATGTCCAAGTCTTTCCATGTGCAACCTCTTCGATTTGTCGTTTGAAGCGTCCATATAATTGTTTTTCTTCCCATTTTTGTTTTCTAGTCTTTGTTGTTTTTCTGTTTGTCCATCTGTCACTTCTACTATTGTTGGCCGCCATAAGTAATTTGTCTTTGCTCTTTCTTGTGTAATCCTCAAGTTGTTGGATTGTAGTTTCTACGCAGTCCTCTATGTTGGCAAGACCTCTTCCCCCTTCCTTTCTTGACACATATACTCTATCTCTATCGTCTCTAGGGTGAAGAGCTTTGTGCATGGTCATTAACTCACTCGTTCTTTGGTCAATCTGTCTGAGTTCTTCATTTGTCCTGAGTATCTTATAATGGGGACAGCCCAGGTATTGATTCCTTTAATCAGATTTCTGCTGTTAAGTTTGGTTTCTAGAAGTTTTCTAGTTCTCCTGAGATATTCTTTATTATTATTATTATTATTATTATTATTATTATTATTATTATTATTATTATTACTAGCAAATATATGCACCCTCCGGGTGCAAGTTTTTAATTTTTGATATAATAAAATATCATGTTAAATTAGAAAGGCTAATAAAACTAAATAAGAATGCAGATAAAAAGATTTGGAACAGAGGGGGTATTATCGAAAAATAGAACAGCTTTGAAACTAACACTTCCATTATTTTCCATTACTCCCGTCTTTCATTGGTAAATTTTCCTAAATTAACTCTTTACTTAAGATAGGAAGTAAAGGATAATATTACAGTTATTTCTTCTTCTTAATGAATTTCTTTTAAGATTTATACCAGAGATTTTTGCTCATATTCATTAAGATAAAACCAAACGATTAGAAATCAATAATACTTAGCATATATTTATTAAAATCAATTTTTTAAGATCAATATGCAAATTAGCCTTCCCATTCACACTGTAAACCACTATTTTGTTGTATATATAAATACAATTGCGTATTATTAGTATGAAGATATGGTCAACAGTCTTAATAATGTAAAACAATTTTATTATTCATTGAGGTTTAAATAAAAATAAAATCATGGAGAATGAGACGTAAATAACTAAGGGAACAGTGAATTGAGTAGTAATATAGTTTCGGTTACAGACAGACAAACACACAATCTCCATTATAATAAGATTATTATTATTATTATACTGTTCTTCAGATTGGATGGCTTTAGCTTTAATAACCCATGAAGGTTGATATGCCATTAAACAAAGAGACCAAACGAAACTGGTCTTTTTAGTACATCTTGATCGCCATTTTATGATTCGGCATAGAGAGAATCGGGAAAAAAGTTAAGGCTCGAAATTGGCTCTTTTATTATTAAAATGTTTGCCTTTCTCGATAGATTGGCGGAGTTTGCAAAACTCATTCGGTCTTAGTTGTTGTTTGGTTGTAGTAGACTCGATAGTAAAGCAATTGACATGAAAGAAGCTGTAAATAGAGGATAGAAATGATGTGAATTAAAGGATTATTCTTTAGTCATGACCTTCTCTGTCTACTAGCGAACATACAATGACAATATGCCAGTTACAATAAAAAGATATAGTCCCCCCAAAAAAATAATAATAATAAATAAATAAAATAAAATAAATAAAAGAAATGAATAAAATAAAAACAAGAACAAAAGAAACAAAAAGAAACAAACAAAAAACAAAAAACAAAGATAAAAAACCCAAAGAACAAGAGAAACAAAAATTTGGAAATTAAGATACAAATCTTATTATAATGGAGATTGTGTGTTTTTCTGTCTGTAACCGAAACTATATTCCTACTCAAGTCACAATTCCCTTAGTTATTTACATCACATTCTCCATGATTTTATTTTTATCTAAATTATTAATAAAATTGTCTTACATTATTAATACTGTTAACTATGTCTACATACTGATAACATGCAATTATATTTATATATACAACAAAATAGCGGTTTACAGTGTGAACGGGAAGGCTAATTTGCATATTAATATTAAAAAATCGAATTTAATAAATATGTGCTTAGTATTATTGATTTCTAACTGTTTGGTTTTATTTTAATGAATATAAGCAAAAATTTCTTCAATGAATCTTAAATGAAATCCATTAACAAGATAAAATAACTGTCATTTTATTCTTTACTTCCTCTTATAACAAATCTTTTATTATACTCCCTCTGTTTCAAATCTTTTTATCTGTATTCTTATTTAGTTTCATTAGCCTTTCTAATTTAATACAATATTTTATTACATTAAAACTTAAATACTTGCACCCGGAGGGTGCATATATTTGCTAGTAGAAATAAAGAATTAATAATGAATATTGTAAAATGTGTGAAAATGTGATTGGCTGTCAGGATTAATGTGCCTTTCTATCCACCACCCCCACACCAACTTTTTTATTGTTTACATCGTTGGAATATGGTGGATTTTATAAGCAGACATTTATAATGATATACTTTTATGACACACCTTATATATATATATATATATATATATATATATATATATATTATATATTTAAATGTTTTTTTAAAAATTGGATGTTATTATGAAGCATTAAAAATGTATAAATGAATGAACTCGATATTATGGAGTATTGGATTCACTTATTTTTTAATTATTTTTTGTCATAAATTTTCAAGTTCGTTAGATACCCTTTGTCAAATGTTATTACTGTTTAACGGTTTCTTTGTCTCTGTTGTTATCGACAGTGGCAGCGTCTGTGAAATATTTGTAATAACGGAGAATTCCGATGTCTGCGTTTAATCCCTTCACGTGCGTTTGTAATTTTAGAATCCATTTAGTTTCTGATTGTTTTCTAGATTGCGTTGTTGGAAATGCGTGTTCTAATAAGATGCATTTGAGGTGCGTAAGGTTGTGTGATAAGGTGTTAAAATGAAGTGCTATTGTACTATGCGGGGATTTGAGATTTATAGTGGATTTGTGTTTATTTAGTCTTAGTCTAAAGGGTGTTGATGTTTCTCCCACATATCAACTATTTCTACATTGTGTGCAGTATATATAGTATATAATGTTAGCGCTATTTTAAAAATATATATACCGAGTGAAGCATACGGAGACCACCTAAAATACAATATATATATATTATATATTATATATATATATATATATATATATATATATATATATGTGTGTGTGTGTGTGTGGAGAATAAGGTTCGCCTCTGGTCGGAGTTTGTTGTTGTGTCTAGCCACACTAAAGAGGCATGAAACGCCGAAACACATCTCTGTGGATGACTTCAAAATTCCCTCCAGCTATGGGTTAAATAGTAGGGCAGACTGGGCCCTTCAGCCTTGGGTAGGTAACCAGTCTAGGAGAGGGATAACTCTGAATTCAAAATTCCTGAGGTCGGTCGTTGATTGGGTTTGTGGCAACCCTTGATGCACCATTTCTTTCCTATCGACTGTGCCAAAAAGTGTGGATGGTCCAACACAAGCCTTCACCACTATAAACAAATCACTGTGTGGGTGTTCATTGTGTGTATGAACCCTCATGCGTCGAAAATCGACGAGAGATATATATATATATATATATATATATATATATATATATATATATATATATATATATATATATATATATATATACATATATATATATATATATATATATATATATATATATATATATATATATATAAGTAGTATTGAAAGAATACAGAAACGTGTCTCAACAGCTACAAATATGCATATATTGTTCTATGAACAAGCAGTATGTGGGAGGGGTACAAAAATGGAAAAAGGTTTACTTGATGATGATGATGAACGCAAAACGGTCACAGCTAGCTTTCTATGGCAGTCTAGGTGACAACAACTGTACTGTTTAAAGAACAGAGGCAAAAGAGGATGAGAATGGTTCTCTGTGACTGTCATGTGACATTCCACGAGGTGCTCAACGGACATGTTCACTCTCTAAGAGAGACAATTATTTATTTTCTCCCGACAATTGAATTGATATCTTCGTTTAGAATCTCAGAGTTTTTATTAGTTTCATACTGTTTTTTCTTCTTCTGTTGCATACTGGTATCAAATTCTATATGTATAACGGCATCAAATCGTATTGTTACATAATTATTAGATACCTAATATTTATGTGCAATAGTGTAGAAACAAGATGGCGTTTTAAGTGCAGCTGATGGCCTTGAGGAATGAGTGACAGCGTTGACCTCAGTCCTCACCCTACCTTCCGGGGATAGCCGTGAGAACCGGTAGAGAAGACCCTATCTTCCGGTTTAGATAGTAAGTAAGTTTCAGTCAGTTAGAAGGTAGGAGCCGAGCTCGTAGGTTGTAAGTCGCGTAATACGCGCCGCCGTTCACATCTGCGCAGATTGTCGGGCTGGGGATTATTGTCTTGTGTTTATTATCTAAAAACTAACAATGACACAGGGCTTCTGATGAAGAGAAATCCCCAATAGAAGACCAGACCCGAAGTCCCCAAGAAAGTCCAGACCTTAGAAGATTCCAGACCAAGACAAGATGTTATAAGATTCCAAAGACGGCCAGAAGAATAGAAGAAGTAAGAAGCAAGTAAGGGGCTATACAACAGTATATGTTGCGTACTGGCATCAAATGGCAATATGTTATATAGCGGCTTCAAATTCACGGCCCTACTTCGTGTATCTGGATACGTAGCGGGTGTGTAGTAGTCAGCTACTACCGACTACTGGACTTCAATAAACAACAGATACGTATGTACAAAAAGAGGACCCTTCTTTATTTTCTTCGGTGTGTGGGTGGCGAGCGTGACAATAGGAATGCCCAAGGGTTGACGATGACTACTACTACTGCTGGGATGGTGAGGTAAAGGGGTGGCTGGTGGCGTCTCACCACCCTTGGCCGCGACGGACCGTGAGCGTCGGTCACTCACTGTTCGCCGTCTCCTGTTTAATCCTCTAACTGACTCTGTCGGCTCGACCCTCTAGCTTTTGTATTGACGACACGCCTACGCATCTTTATCTTTTGATCTGATAACGGACCTTTGTTATATCTTTCTTTATCTTCTCCCTGCTTCTTTGACCGGAAAGCCTCGCTTCCTTTTTTAAGGAAAAAAGTCCTTTGTCATTTTTTCGTCTTTTCTTTGTTTAATTTAACCAGGATTCCTATTTTCGTTTGTACAATATACAACACTTCTTTTAATTGCTATTTATAAGGACGATGAAGTTCTTCTTTATCTTCTCCCTGCTTCTTTGGCCGGAAAGCCTCGCTTCCGTTTTTTAAGGAAAAAAGTCCTTTGTCATCTTTTCGTCTTTTCTTTGTTTAATTTAACCAGGATTCCTATTTTCGTTTGTACAATATACAACACTTCTTTTAATTGATATTTATAAGGATGATGAAGTTCTTCTTTATCTTCTCCCTGCTTCTTTGGCCGGAAAGCCTCGCTTCCGTTTTTTAAGGAAAAAAGTCCTTTGTCATTTTTTCGTCTTTTCTTTGTTTAATTTAACCAGGATTCCTATTTTCGTTTGTACAATATACAACACTTCTTTTAATTGCTATTTATAAGGACGATGAAGTTCTTCTTTATCTTCTCCCTGCTTCTTTGACCGGAAAGCCTCGCTTCCGTTTTTAAGGAAAAAGTCCTTTGTCATTTTTTCGTCTTTTCTTTGTGTAATTTAACCAGGATTCCTATTTTCGTTTGTACAATATACAACACTTCTTTTAATTGCTATTTATAAGGACGATGAAGTTCTTCTTTATCTTCTCCCTGCTTCTTTGACCGGAAAGCCTCGCTTCCGTTTTTTAAGGAAAAAAGTCCTTTGTCATTTTATTCGTCTTTTCTTTGTTTAATTTAACCAGAATTCCTATTTCCGTTTGTACAAAATACAACACTTCTTTTAATTGCTATTTATAAGGACGATGAAGTTCTTCTGCAGTTCTTGAAACTACAAACTGTCAGAGAATGAGAATTTCAGATATTTAATCGTCAAACCATTTACCTCCAAAGAACTTAACGTTTTTCTGTAAATATGACTGGCCACATTGGACGCATGCGCGCCCACATGTCTAGACATACGCATAAGCAAACACACGCTATAATTTCGGCTTAAGAAAACAGACTTCCTCGACAGATCATAACAATGTACGGATAATTGGTGAATAAAAGATGTGTACTTAAGTGAGAGGTTTTTTTTTCTTGAATTGTATGACAGTTTGGATAAGATATTTAGCATCGGTTTAAAAACAAGAAGAAAAAAACAACAACAATAAACAAAAACCAGAATAGACGTCATTAGGATGAAGAATGTTTGTAACGGAAAATAGATTGAGATTTTGAAAACTGATATGGAATTCTAAAGGTGCAGTAACAACTCTAAAATAATACTTATATATATATATATGTAAGAATGGAAATTGGAAATGAATCCGACAATATGAGGAAGAATGAATAAAGAAAAGAAAGAACAGAATGGATAATAAAAGATGAATTTAATCAATATCACTTACACATGTGTTTCGGTCAGTTCATCTGTGTGAAAATATTCCGCACACAGAGAAGATTCGAATCTTCATCAGAGTGAAATTTTATTTTGAATGAAAAAATTCGTTGCGGAAAAACGGAGAATTTTTAGAAATGTTCGAAGAGAATTAAAAAAAAATCACATTTGGAACGCTGAAATAGAACCGTTAGAATTTGGATATTTGAATTTTCTAGCAGTTATGGTAGATACAATTTTGTATTGCAAAAATAAAGTGTTATTATTTATCCCTAACATGTTGAAAAGTCCCGGAACCTAGTGTATGTTATTGTTTTGCAAATTTTCAGCATTCCAAAAGTGATTTAAAAAAAATTACCTTCGAATATTTCTAAAAATTCTCCGTTTTCCCCCAACGAATTTTTTCATTCAAAATAAAATTTCACTCTGATGAAGGTCGAATCTTCTCTGTGTGCGGAATATTTTCACTCAGATGAACTGACCGAAACACATGTGTAAGTGATATTGATTAAATTCATATTTTATTATCCATTCTGCACTTTCTTTTCTTTATTCATTCTTCCTCATATATATATATATATATATATATATATATATATATATATATATATATATAATCAATGGTAATATTATGGTTTTACACTCATAACTTGAAGTTTCATGGTAATCCAATCATCAGATGAGTTCATAGTTGAAATCTTAAAAACCAGTCGTAAAATGGTTGAGATTTTAAAAACCAGTAATTTTTTAGCGTTTATATCAAGCGTTTTCACGCGATTGGAAATATAAAGCTAAAAATTGTTTTTTTTAAAACTGTGGCTTATATATATATAAATTTCAATTCATATTATCGGATTCACTTCCATTTACTTCATATTGTCTATTGAAAAAACAAAATCTGGATTTTTTAACATCATCACCGGAGGCTAAATTTTCGAATCTGATAAGGACTGCAACACTATGAATTTGTCAACATTACAAATTCCCGACAATTTCCATCTTTCCCAATTGTGCTGTGGACTTTTTAAACTTGCTTTTTGTAGCTGGAATACATCCTGAACATTTTTTATACCTTTTTTTTTTAATATATTTTTTACTTCAAACTCTTTTGAGTTTTTATTATGGATAATAATGCTTCTGATTTTTAAAAATAAAATTTATTTTATTTTTAAAATCAGAATACGCATGTTCAAAATTTAAAAAAAAAATTCCGGCCCCTGAACGTAAGCGTTCGTTTGTACCCCTCCTGATTAAGGGTTTATTTATTCCGTCTTTCCTTCATAAATATAGTTGCTCTTGAAGAAGACCGCTTTATTAAAAAGGTCGAAACAGATCTGTCAGCAAACTAATAACATCATTTGTTTTTTCTAAAAAGATTTCAATTCATACTGTCGGATTCACTTCAATTTATTTCATATATATATATATATATATATATATATATATATATATATATGTGTGTGTGTGTGTGTGTGTGTGTGTGTTTAGGTATATATATCCGTTTGTGGAAGATACATATATCAAGTTTGGGCATTAGTGTGAAGCATTAAAGAAATTAAAAATATAAGAGAAGAGTTTCGTTTATTTTGTAAATTTACAGGATTATAATACTCTGTTCCTTATAGTGGGGTTGTGGTGTGATAGTACACCCAAAGACGAGGAGGAAAACAGCGCTATCACAAGCAGCAGCAGCAGCCACCACCACCACACCACAACCCCACTATAAGGAACATCCAGAGACCATCGTCATTTTCTTTCACCAGTCTCAGGAAGGGAGTATTGTAATCCTGAAAATTTACAAAATAAACGAAACTCTTCTCTAAAACAACCGAGTTTCTTATATTTTTAATTTCTTTAATGCTTCACACTAATGCCCAAACTTGATATATGTACCTCCCACAAACGGGTACTTTTGTGGATTGTGGATTAGTATGGTGGACTCTCCTATCGAGAACGATAGATGAGGGTCAGCAGTGAGTGATTTGATTCCTCCCATGTTGTGCATGCTGTCAAGAAGACATTTTATGTTTCCTCAAGTGTGACAGGAGCCCAGCCCTGCTGCGAGCCATGAAGCCACACTGACAAACGAAATGCTCCAAGACAGGAGTTAAATGTTTTTCTTTTAAAGTTATGCGGAGCCGATCTCTATGCTTCAGTCTATTTTGTTCAAAGATTTTTAGCGAAACAGGTCTTACGCCATTCTTTCCGATTCCAATGCTAGATCTTTCCAAGCACTCAGGTCAATATCGAGGCATTTCAAATTGTCCTTCAATTTGTCCTTGTAGCGTAAGAGAGGACGTCCAAACAGAACGCTTAGCATTTGGTAGTTACCCGTATAAAATCTTTGGAACCCTGTTCTCATTCATTCGGACAACGTGAACAGCCCACCTAATTTGAATCTTGGCTAGTAGGGTTTCGATGCCAGCAATATCGCATCTTTTTAAAATTGTGCTAGTTTTTTAAAATTGTGGATTAGTATATATATATATATATATATATATATATATATATATATATATATATATATACTAATCATATTAGTAAGCCCTTGCATAAGAAAAGACCCATACAAATGGACCAATTTTTCCATTAGCTCTAAAGTAAACATATCAAACGTTGAAATAATTAAATTATCATAGTGTGGTATATCCACAGGTCTTGCTAATAATAACAATTGTTCTTCGATCAAGAAACCCTGGAAGTACAAAATCTCAAATCATAAATGCCATCAGACTTATTGATAGAAATAGGATTAGACATTGAGCTTGGTGGCATTTATGCTGCTTGGAGCCCCCTTAAACTAGTGGTAACGATTTCAGCTCCGACACTACGTTTCAATTCATTGGTAATCGTCTGAAGATGATTTATTTTAAAGTAATAACCCCCACCCCCACACTTAAACAGATCCAGAGGTCACTGTGGCCGGAACATTGTGTTTATAGACAATAAAGATGAGGACAACAGTCTGAAATATCAAAATTATTAATTCTATTTTTACTTGACTTCCGCTTTCATAAACGCCGCAGCGTTTCCAATTCAGGATCGAAACTAAAACGAAATTGTCTTTTTATCGCCTCCCGCCATTTTGTTTTCGTGTCTTGATAGATTTATGAAGAAGATCAGACACTTAACATCTCGTTGTGAGAATTTCTCTTTTCTTAATTTCCTTTTAAACAAACGATCATTTTTAAACTGAAGGGCAAAAACACGAGAATCGAGTTCACTTTAGTTGAATTTGTGCCGATTGTTTTGGTTTGTTTTGTTTTACGGCATATCAACCTCAGTGGGTCATTTAATGCCGATAAAATTGTGAAATAAATTCATTCTTAATGCATAATACAATTTTGTTTATAAACTCATGTTTTTCTATTTAACCCATAGATGGGACCCTAACATGTACTACCACTCCGGGTCAAAGTGGACCAGGGAGCAATGGTGATGAAGGGGTGCTCCACATTCCCCAGACCTCCAGAACTGGAACCTCACCATCAGACAGAGTTTAACGTCATTCCCAGGACATGTAGACCCTCAGTCACTGCCTTCTAGCACCCATATGATAAAAAGGGGCTGGGGCTTGCCGTAAGGGCAATAGAGTTGGGAAAATCATATAGGTGCTAGGGTTTGACGTAACCCACCGATTGATTGGAGGGGGCCTCTCCGACCGCCCGTCTAACTCTGACCCGGAGTGGTAGTACCTGTTAGGGTCCCATCTATGGGTTAAATAGAAAAACATGAGTTGATAAACAAAATTGTATTATCCATTAAGAATTGATTTATTTCAAAACTTTATCGGCATTAAATGACCCACTGAGGTTGATATGCCGTAAAACCAAACCAAACCAAACCAATGTTTGTTCATGGAACATATTGTACAATTAACCTTATTGGGGCATATGTATTATGTTCTTTTGTTGTTACATGTTATATATATTAAACATTTATACGTGCATCGTTCATGCGAGTTAATTGTTTGTGTTTCCTTACTGAATATTCAGTGTTAGTGTATCCATGGATGCACTAAATGCATTATAAGCGATTAGTGTTGATTTCGGTAATTTATGAGGAAGTGCGTCCCGGTCTCCTGCCTCAAAAAATTGCTACCCGGTGACTATTAAAATAACGTCCACAGCTATGTCGTCTCGGTGGTGTTACTTGAAAGAAAACAACCAGCTTAGGGCGTTAAATGTATTTTTTGTTGTAATTCTTATTTATTTATCGTAATTTGTTTAGAAATTTATTGATAGAAATTTGTCGTAATTCTTGTTTATTTATAGAAATTTGTCGTAATTCTTGTTAAGATATGAAGATGGATATCTATCTATCTATCTATCTCAATTTGTTCATTTTTTACTTTGTTTATATATATCTATCCAGCCATATCCATTTGTTCATAAAGAGAAGCCCACCCCCTCTAAAATACATTTAATGCCCTAAGTTGGTTGTTTTCTTTCAAGTAACACCGCCGAGACGACATAGTTGTGGACGTTATTTTAATAGTCACCGGGTAGCAATTTCTGAGACAGAAGACCGGGACGCACTTCCTCATAAATTACCTTGATTTCAAACTAATACCTGCTAATCTTATAAAAACATTGAAACTCACCGAAATATGAATATGTAAGTAAAGTAAAGTCGTCGGGGTGGCCTAAAGTCGGTATCAGCCAATCAGCGAGGGTGTCTATCCCCTTTTCACTAGCGCTAGACCAAGAAGATTGTTTTTGGCATCTGAGGTGCAGCGCCACACCTACCATCAGCTCCTTACTTTACCGCACAGATTTCATGTGCTACTCATAACGCTGAGTTGGCGAGGGCTGGTATCGAACTAGGAACCTTGTGGTTTCTAACCGAACGCTCTACCGACTGAGCTAACCCGGCCCCTAATCAGCTCCTTACTTTACCGCACAGATCCCTGTGCTACTCATAACGCTGGGTTGGCGAGGGCCGGTATCGAACTAGGAACCTTGCGGTTTCTAGCCGAACGATCTACCGACTGAGCTAACCCGGCCCCTTGAATATGTAACAGACCTAAATGAGTACATCTCTTATTTTTTTGGCGACAGAGATATTGCAATTTTATTTTTGGCTTCTGTCTTTCAATGAGAAACCATTTTAAGGGCATATTTATTTATATACCCACATATAACTTTAAAGTCCGATCCCAATAATGGTTCTTCTCAAAATTATAAGTTGGCGGAGTGGTCTACTGTCGGTATCAGCCGGGCAGTGAGAGAGTGTATGCCCTTTTCGCTTGACCAGGGAGTCTTTTTTGTTGATGTGGAATGCAACACTTATCATAAGCTCCCTACTTTTACCGCATAGACCAGATTATCTGTGCTTCTCATGTGCTGAGTTGGCCTATTATCAATATTAATCGAACAACGAGGGAGTCTATCCCCTTTTTGCTAGTGCTAGACTATGGAGATTGTTTTTGCTGAGGTGAAGTGCCACGCCTACCACCAGCTCCCCACTTTACTGCACAGATCAGATTACCCAATCTGTGCTTCTCATGTGCTGAGTTGACCTATCGTCAATATTAATCGAACAGCGAGGGAGTCTATCCCCTTTTTGCTAGTGCTAGACTATGGAGATTGTTTTTGCTGAGGTGAAGTGCCACACCTACCATCATCTCCCCACTTTACCGCATAGACCAGATTATCCAATATGTGCTACTTATCTACTGAGTTGGTAAGGACCGGTATTGAACCCGTAACCTTGTGATACTTAGGCTAGTGCTCTACCAACTCAGCCAAACCGGTCCCTCAAAATTATAAACACTGATTATTCTCTTTTAAAATCGTTTTGAGTCCGTCCTTACTTCTCCAGCAGTGCCTAGTATGTCTTGTTTGTCTTACGTGGACGGTTTGTGAGATTGGAGGTAAGTGGCCGTACAGCCGCTGTTTTGTAGGTTGCTGCTTTCAGGATTTGGTCAAAATAACACGCAATGTCATTGTGTAGTTCTCATTTAGCTTTTAATCCAGGCGTTTTGTTAAAATTCAAGTGGTGCCACCATACAACAGTAATAACACGGTTACAACTTGGAAGAACTCCTGTTTAATTTTATCAGAGGGATCGGATTTTTCATATAGCGGTAAACCTAACCAAATATTATACATTTCGCCCAGGTTTAAAAAAATGTAATAATCTGTGGTTATTTTGGTTGTCGATGATTTTGCAGCCTCTAAAATTGGAGATTTTAAAAATGTTGTTAAGAACCCCAATCTGTACGGATTTAGATTTAAAGATATAAGATTAGTGTAACAATCTGTTTGAGTAGATGACTGTAATAAATTTGATGCAAGACTTAGAGTGTTCGCTAGAGAGAGAGAGAGAGAGAGAGAGAGAGAGAGAGAGAGAGAGAGAGAGAGAGAGAGAGAGAGAGGGCTACTATCTTTTATACACAAATAACAATGGCGGAAACCATACATTTTTTTCTCTTACATAATGGCGGAACTTGTACTTCCGGTTCCTTAAAGCTGAAAAACCAAAATTACAAGAATTAACTTGAATTTTTATTTTTTTCCCTTCATAATCAACCATTACACATGAAATATCTCAATAATGATGACGTCACATTTATGACCATCTGGACGTGAAATAGTGATTACCAAACTCACCGTAGCGAGTTCGATTCTCCTTGGGTAATTGGGGCAGTAGAATATGCTGATTGCACCTCTGCAGATGGGTAATATTCCCCTTCCAAATGGGGTCACCCGTTGACCGTTTGTGGCAATCCGTACCGAATCCTTGTGGCTCAGCACTCCGTGACATGCAACATTTCACCTCCAATCAATCGGCAAGTCACGGCAAGCCATAGCACCTATATGATTGCCCCGACCCTATTGCCCTTATGGCAAACACCCAACTCCTTTTAACATAGGTTGTTACAAAAATAATGGCCGATTGAAGTGCTCGGTTTTGAAATTTCACTTGTGATGACAACCGTCGTAAATGATCCACTTTTCGTCACAAGTGACTATTCAGTCAAGAAAGGAATCATTGGTGTTACGCAAACTGAGTATCGAGCACACTTCAAACCGCCTAAGTTTTTGGTGCTCATTGAGTTCATGAGGAACCCATTTATCGAGCTTTTTCACCTTTCCAATACTCTGTAAATGGCGGGAAACTGTTGCAATACTGACACCAAAAGTCTGAGACATTTCTCTGACATTTTGTCGTGGATTCTGCTCAACAACTGCCTGCAATTGTTCATTGTCAAGACTGCATGTCCGTCCTCTACCTTCTTCATCTTCAAGACTCTCATCTACACTGCAGAATTTCTGGAACCACCTTCGTACAGTCCGATCACTTGTGGATTCATCTCCCCATGCTTTGTTGATATTGGCAGCAGTTTCGGAGGCATTGTGCCCAAGCTTGAACTCATGCAACATAAGAAAGCGAAGGTCATGTTTAGGCATGTTCATAATTGAAGGCCCCTTTTTTTCAAAAATACTTTCTATCTAAAAATAAATTACATTTTATTTTTGAGCACACATTAATTATTATATATGCAAAAATTCACCTGAAATAAACAACAAATTCTATGTTAAAATGACATTTCAAAACCGAGCACTTCAATCGGCCATTATTTTTGTAACAACCTAATAGATGTGCTAGAGGGCAGTGGCTGATGGTTTTATTATCGTGGGCATGAAGTTAAACTACATCTAATGACGAGGTTCCAATTTGAAGCTTTGGGGAGTATGGCGTATCCTTTCATTCCCATTACTCCCAGGTCCATGCTGAGCCGGAGTGGTAGTACCTGTTAGGGTCCCATCTATGGGTTAAATAGATCAAGAAATGAGTTTGCAAAAATTGTGCCTAAAAAAAGAGTTTGAAAGAAAATTGAGTACCCAACAAGAAGGAATAAAACAAAAACATATTCGGCATAAAATAACCCAACAAGGGTTGACATGCCGTAAAATCTAACCAACCAACCAACCAACCAACCAAAAACGTCTTCGAGATAAAATAACCCAACTAGGGTTGACATGCCGTAAAATCCAACCAACCAACCAACCAACCAACCAACCAACCAAAAACGTCTTCGAGATAAAATAACCCAACAAGGGTTGATATGCCGTAAAATCCAACCAACCAACCAACCAACCAACCAAAAAAACGTCTTCGAGATAAAAATAACCCAACTAGGGTTGACATGCCGTAAAATCCAACAAGCCAACCAACCAACCAACCAAAAACGTCTTCGAGATAAAATAACCCAACAAGGGTTGATATGCCGTAAAATCCAGCCAACCAACCAACCAACCAACCAACCAACCAACCAACCAACCAAAAACGTCTTCGAGATAAAATAGCCCAACAAGGGTTGATATGCCGTAAAATCCATCAACCAACCAACCAACCAACCAACCAACTAAAAACGTCTTCGAGATAAAATAGCCCAACAAGGGTTGATATGCCGTAAAATCCATCAACCAACCAACCAACCAACCAAACAAACAACGTCTTCGAGATAAAATAGCCCAACAAGGGTTGATATGCCGTAAATCCAACCAACCAACCAACCAACCAACCAACCAACCAACCGAAAACGTCTTCGAGATAAAATAACCCAACTAGGGTTGACATGCCATATAATCCAACCAACCAACCAACCAACCAACATTAACCGACCAACCAACCAAAAAACATCTTCGGCATAAAATAACCCAACTAGGGTTGACATGCCGTAAAAACCAACCAACCAACCAACCAACCAGCCAACCAACCAATCAAAAACGTCTTCGAGATAAAATAACCCAACAAGGGTTGACATGCCGTAAAATCCAACCAACCAACCAAACAAAAACGTCTTCGAGATAAAATAACCCAACAAGGGTTGACATGCCGTAAAATCCA